>JZKD02S1672807.1:1581166-1613140 GCA_000966675.3 Picea glauca
TATACCGCTTTCCCTAGATCTAACTATTGAATTAAATTGGAAGTGAGAAGAAGATATGTACCTTGTAATCGCTTCCTTGGTCTCTGTTGTTCCTTGCTTCACTTCAGCGCTCTTGTGCGGTCAAGATCAAAACAACACAAACCAACCAAAGTGATAGCAAATAATATATCCAATAGCTAATATATACATATGATCAAGGAATTATGTAATAAAGTAGATCTCACTTTATGGGAAAGAAATATATCACTGTATCATATTAATTGAAAGAGAAACTTACAACCAGAGCCTTGATGTCGTAAGGTCCCTTTCTACTGTCCTTCGTTTCCCACACACTTCTTGCTCCAAGGATTCTGAGACCATAGATCTGATAGCTACTCACAATCTATCTTGACAAAGAAAATCTCAAAGACACTCTAATAAAGCTAATAATTCCAAGCCAAAGAACCAACAAAGCTAACCCAAGCTCAAGGTATAGAAAAGCTCAAGCTTTCTTCATGAGAACTCCTCTCCTTTTATAAGCTGAAGAAGATAAGGTGAGGAGGTTAGGATGATCCCACTAAATTATGAAAGCGAGTAAGATCTAAACCATTCGGATTCCACCTCACCAAAGAAGCTTCTCCTTCTAGAAGATTCGAGAAATCGCTCATTTTTCCCACGTGCTAGCATTCTCGCACCCTAGCTATAGTGCAACCTGCGAACTGTTCACACCCTGGATATAGTGAAACCTGCGAGAATTGGTCATTCTCGCACCCTGCCTATATAGCAACCTATGAACATCCCTTTTTATAAGGTTTTTCCATAGGAAAATGCAAGTTCTTTTCTCAGGAGAAGTTCTTCTCCCTTCTCTCTTTAGGAACTCAGGCAACTGTGACCCCTCTGAAGGCAACAGATAGGTTTACATCATTAACGATCATAGGGATGATGAAAATAATGTGTAACACTAGATGAAATACTTCATAGATTGGAACCTCGTAGGAGGCAGGTTCATAGGATTTGAACCTCGCCAGAACAGCATGTCCGTGCAGATTTGGACTTTGCCCTGGTAAATTTATATGACTGTTGGGGGCACCCTGACCATTATAATGATTCTATGGAATGGTTAGAAAAAACATTTATAGGTTTATGGATTGCTTCTAGATGTTGAGACTGCACCATAATGGATAGATTTACATTAATGGAAGCAGTTTCATGTCTGTTGGAAGATCCGTCACGATTGCCCCATTATTTAGCTTGTTGTTTGTTGCATTGGGACCACTTTTTTCTACCCATAACTGAATGAGATAAGTAGAGAATTGTCCAAGTGTCAAAATGAGCTATCTTTCGTTATCGGAAGTATACCCTACCTGTCTATTTGTCTACCTACGGTTTGTTAAAAGCTAGAATGTCGGGCAAACCCAATGAGTTGGATAAGTATGTTGAGGAAGTTCTTAAGATTATCATGGTCGATAGACCTATATCTGAAGGCATTCAGGAATCATCGACTAGGGGACTACAATATTTCCCTTCGACCGGACATCATTCCGCCTGTATCAACCCCAGAACTGAACAACAAAGTAATCACCGTGGTGATCTGGCTAACGTAAAGAATATCCTGTCGATATTTCCTGGGTATGTTTTGCCTCTGGTTGGTGATGTTAACTGTGACAGTATCCCTCAATATTTTGAGAAATCTATGTTCACTTCGTACATTCTGAAAGGAATTCTCCTATTCGAGAGCCAGTTAGGACATTTCACATTATTGAGGCACAATTACTTCAACTTAGGAGATCGGAAGAACTATGCCATGTTGGCTCCTCACCGCTATTTAACATAGACAACCGAAAAGAAACCTTGCCTTGTCTCATAGCCATGGATTAATGGGTTGGTGCAGTCAACCGTGTTGAACGTGATGAAGATCCCACATTTTGGCCACCACCAGGAGGTTAATGCTTGCATTAAACTCCTTTTGTCATACTATCATGTCAGATATCTATGGCATGACATAAGGATTATTTTGGATCCGACGTTGATCCACTTGATCACAAGTTTAAGTGTGAAGTTTCCTGAACCACAACAGTTTTATCCAGGGAATGCCTTAAACCGTTTGTTAGCACAATGCATCAAATAATCCTATGGAGAGGTAGAAAAAGGAAAGCGATTTTACATGGTAGCCTCTATACAAGATGGCATAGTGTGCCTTGATTGTCAAGTCTTATTTGGAAATCTAGTGAGAAAGAACCGCCCTACACAGGTCACTGGCTTCATGGTGGACCTCGCAAGAAAGTGTGTGTAGGGCATGTAGATGAGCTGGGTGGACTCCCTCTTCAATGAATTAGAAAAGGATTTTTATGAAGCCTAGGACTTAGGATATGAATTTCATTACAGTTGGTTGATCATTTTGATTAAATTTGTCGCTTGGGAAATTCTTGAGGGAGCCACTTTCCTAGAGATTGAACCTTTGGAGCCATTGGCCGCTTAATTTTCCACCCTGTGGTATACCAACGAAATGATGAAGCAATGACAGTCTAATGTCGTGTTTTACAGATATATATTATCAGCAGTTGAATTTCACCATTGAATCATTCCCGCATATGACACCACAAACCTTGCACCAATACTAACCCATAGAGAAGTTACACGTTGATCCCCACTTCATTTACATCACCGCGTGAAGAGATGAGCACCAGGAATAATTACATTCATACTACAAGATGACAAATGAAGATATGGATCATATTACAAAGGAATGGACAGATGAATTTCTTTTACATGTCATTGATGCAGAGTTATTCGACCATAGCAAGCCCAATATTTACACGAGTTGAACATGTCTGACAGTCTAGTGAGACGAAGAAGAAGAAAAAGCAGGTTGATGTCCAAGACATAGAGAGTGACAAAGAGGACAAAAATTGTGGAGATAATGGGTCTAGCTCACTAGAAGCAAGAGATGAAGGAGAAGAAGATAAAGGAGGAGGTGAAGCTACACCACTTGAATATCCCGTTGTCAGGACAGTGACACCGTAGAAGAGGAAAGTTTATCCGAAGAAACCTTCAACAAGGAAGAAAACATGCACCAATAAGACACAATTGGAAGATACTCTCACTAATGACGACAATAGTCTAGTCCGCGAAGCTATGGAGGATGCCTCTGAAGACATGTTGTAGAGATATGGAGAGAAACAGGAATATTTATATGGAAGGATTGAGAGAGAATTGAAGGAAGTGCAATAGGTTGTTTGCTTGGTCCCCGTAGTACCTACTGTTTCATCTATGCCTTCCTTATCACGGACTACAGAATTGGGGGATGAACCAACCCAGTTAATAAGGCCTACGAATGCAATAGAATATCGGCTCCAAATATCTCAGGAAGAGAAGGAGAAGGCTACAAAATCCTTTCAAAATGAAAAAGACAAAGTCCTAGTAAAATTATGAGCAGTGCAGGACAATGTAGCTGGCCATGAAAGTGACAAAGAAAAGATTCAAGCGAAGTTTCAGGAGGAAAAATCCCAGCTACAGAGGGAAAAAGAGAAGTTTCTCGCAGAGTAGGACATGGTCAAAGAATCGATAAGTAAATAATTTCTCTATGTACTAGTCTTGGCATAGGAGGAGCAAGATTGGATCGAAGCTCAAGTAGTGAAGCCCACAGAGACCCTACAATATCTTCAATCTAGGATAACTGAAATGGATGCCCAAACAATATTGAGCACCTCACAGGAGGTGTGTGAGCAGAGGGAGGATTCCACCAAAAACATAGTAGAAAATATAAGATCTCTTGCCTGGGTATGTAAATAGTTGAGAAATAGAAGCACCCATACATATGAATGCCTCATAGAGGATCCATAGCTAAAGAATATAGAATCATAATTATAGAAGGTGCAAAAAAAATCAATTTCGTTGCAAGAACAGATGAATTTGCTCACAATAGTGGAAAGGATGAAGAGATCCCAGGATCAATGCACAGTACATCAATAGATCAATTTTCTCCAGGTTAAGGTAATAGAAGTCACCCAGAAGCTACAACATGTGCATGATGAATCTTGCAAGGTGTTCAAGGAGATTGATGGAAAGGGATCACAACTATATCAAGTAGTTGTAGCAATAGAACATTGCCTGGAAGGGCTTGTTACAAAGTAGTTAGTCCAGGAGCTCGCTGAGAAGGAGGCTTAGGTGAGGTAGCAATTTGAGGCAGATCGAGTTAATCTCAAGGCTTTAGAAGCAACATTTTTCAGCCCTGAGTAACTCTGGATGACTCACAAGTGAGTGTTGGGGGCCTGTTGGCCCTCGACCAAGTTTTGAGGAAAATTTGGTCAGATTTGGCCCACTTTTGTACTTCAACATGTTGGTCGAAGAAGGACTATTGAGGCAGATATGAGATCGTGGATATCACCTATTTTGTGGGCTATGTGGACCTAGCAACGGGTCCTCTGGGGTTTTGGAATGGATTTTTGGGTTGTCGGGCCATGGGTTCTCCCCATGTTTAGGTCTGATTATAAGGGTTTGTAAAGTATAAATAAAGGTGAATGTATAGTAGTTCAAGAATCTTAGTGCACATTTCATGTAGTTCTGTGTGAACATAAGTGATTTTGTGAAAATAAGTGTCTATGGTCAAGGCTTTGTGCTCGACTATGATTTTGTAGAAGGTACTAAATGATGTGACAAGATATTTTGGATATATGCAATTGACCTAGTTTTGGAAGGTGGATCTAGTGCTTAGTGCACAAATCTCTTTTTTGGTGCGGATTTTGACTTTGTGGCTTAGTGCATAGGAGTGAATGAATGTAATATTTGGTAAAATAATAAAGAGGCGAAGTAGTTGGTGGACATAGCCTCACACTGTGGTGAACCATGTATATCTGGTGTCTCATGGTTTTCTTTGTGTTGTATTATTTTTGTTATGAATCTGCTTAGTTCTTTGCTTATGATGTGTAATAGGTAGATCTTTTGTTTTTTAAGTGCTTTACTTGTGTTAAGGGTAAATGAAAACTATATTTAACTTATAATTCTAAGTGCTAGGTGCTAAGTGCTCAAGGTATATAATTACTTGTTGTTACTGTGTCGATCTATCTTTGATTATTCTATGCAATGTTCATTAGGTTAAGAAACTAATGCATGTCACTTCCTAAGCATTAACAGACTATTCTACGGATTTCTCTTATCATAGATCTATGTCCCAACATGGTTACAGAAATTTGCATCCTGTAACCCATCCTTATTCTACCCTGAGTGAGAATTCGCCTACTTCGCAGGTGTTTCCTGAAAGGGCTGTTAGTCGGGGTTTTGTTGGTGCATTGTTAAGAATTGAACCCTAGGTCTACCCTTGTGCCAACAGATGCCAAAGTAAAAGGGGCCAAGATTCAAACCCATAGAGGTCAAGTTGAACAATTGAAAATGAAGGAAGATGAAGATATTGAAACCTACTTTGTATGAGTTGATGAAATAGTGAATTCTATTAAAGTCTTGGGAGAAGAAGTTAAAGAACCATTCATTGTATACAATATACTAAGGTATATTCTAATGAGATTTGATCCTAATATTTAAACACTAGAAGAAAGAGAAGATCTTGGTACAATAAGCATGGATGAGCTAGATCAAATATTTATAGCTTATGAAATGAGAACATAACAGGATAATCCATCCAAGAAGGAAGTATCTTTCAAAGAATCCAAAAAGAAAAAGAACAAGAAGAAGCACAATTCAAATTGCAGCCGCAACGATGATTAAAATGACGATGAAGAAATATCCAACTTCTTAAGGAAGTTGAAAAGAGGAACCGACAAGTATAAAGGTATGGTTCCCTTGAAATGTTTTAATTGCGGTAAAATTGGTCATTTTGCAAATAAATTTCCTTATTCTAAGAAGTCATATAGTGATGAATAAGAATATCTGAATAAAGAAAAGAAATATCAAAAGGGAAACAATAAAAGAGATAAAAGGAAAGTCTTCAAGAAAAATATTTACTCAAGAGAAGACAATTCTGCATCTGAAGGAGATGATGAAAACAATAATGACTATGAAAGATTACTATTTATGGCTGCAAAAACTAAGAAAATAACTCCTAAAAGTGGCAAGCAAGAAGGTGAAGTGGATTTTGAGGCAGAATTAATGAGTGACATAACTGAGTTGAACAAAGAAAGGAAGAAAAACAAATCATCTCCTTCGAAATTCAACTTGAAGAAGGAAAGATGATTAAAGAAGTAATGCAGATACAGATGATTAATAAAGAAATGGAGTGTGAGAATATTGAAGAAGAATTCATGTCATTGAGAGTTGAAGTGAACAACGTCAACAAGAAATTGAAAAGTTCTCAAGTGTCAGAAAAAATTCTGAACAATCAAAGGCCATACACTGACAAGCCTAGACTAGGATACAAGAAAGTTCATTTCGAGGAAGGTTCAATATCGATGACGAAAGAAACAAAACAATAGAGTTATGAAAAATCTCTCAAAAGAGGGAACCATGGTCAACAATATTTAGAGAGGAATGAATATGAAATAACTACTACATTTAGGTAGCAAGGAAGCTTAAACCATCATGAAGGAAAAAATAAAATAAAAGATTATGATCAACAAAGGCAGAAACTCAGAAGGACTACACCACAAAATAATATATTTCGCTCCCATGTATCACACTTTGGACATAAAGTTGTAGATTGTAGAGAATATGGAAGAAAGTTTCAAGCAAGAGATGGTTATGTGGCTCTCTCCAATACTGAATGTTATAAATTCAACAATTATGGCCACATATCTAAAAATTGTAGAAGCATGATAAGGCCTCATGAAGGAAAACACTGATGTCATATACAAGAAGGTTTGGAGAAGAAATGAAAAATAAGATGAGAAAGTGAATGAATACCAGGTCCCAAATATCGTACTCACAAGATTTACAATAGTGCAAGATGATGATGAATCTACAAGTAAAGAGGAAGATGATAAAAATAAAAAAGAAGATAAAAATAATGTCAAAATTTAGGAAGAAGAAAATGTCTCCGCAAATGAGGAGGAAGATTACTCCACATCAGAATGGGTATTTATCTGAGCCATTTGTCTTGGAGAATCCCAATGAATATGAATATTGAACAAGGGAATATACAAAGAATATCTATATATCATAGAAATATATTTCGAAGAGTCTAAAGTATTTTCATATTTTGGGAAGAGAGTTTCATAGTAGTTTGATGAAAGAAGTGCAGAATGTCTTGTGACAATTTGATTGTTTGAGGAGAATCGTTCAGAACACATTCCAATGCATGTATCAATTGACATTTATGAAGTATATCATTTGCATAGGTTTATTATTATACTGGATTCCCTGTATGTATTCAGAAATGGATATATTTGGTACAAATTGTTCCATACATGTAAAGTTTTATTTACAGATTGAGAAGACAGTTTGAGAAGAAGGAATATGCAATGAAACATAGAAGATATATGAAAATAGATGAAAGCATATTAACAATTGGAATCAGTGGAATTAGCAGAATTAATGGAATCAGTGGAAAAGTGGAATCAATTAGTTAAAGAAAGGAAACCAGTGAAAGGAACAACAAAAAGGGGAAGAGAAATTGTCAATTGAATCTATATATTCATAAGGAAATTGTCGAATGATATGATAATTAAGCGATGAACATGGTAAGATATGAATATTTTAAGACAAGTAAATTTGAATTCTTTTTATATATGTCATTGAATTACAAGAGGAACCACCAATGGACAAAGAGCACCATAAAAGTCAAAAGAAAGAGTATGTAGGAATTCCCATATCTATCTACATGACATCTTTCTGAGAAGTCAAGGAAAGAGATATTGTCAGAGAGAGAGACCATATTAGAAGCATGAAGATAGAGGGAGACATACTGACATAGGGAGTTAGCATTTTTCCCATGATGTCAAAAGGGGAGAAAGGGAAAGATCATAAGAGAAAGATTAGAAGCATGAAGATATGGGGAGTAGACCCAAGGGGAGATACACTTTTCCATTGATATCAAAGGGGGAGAGAAACATGAGGAGAGAAATATCAGGATCATTGGTGAGAGGTGGAGTATGAGTGTTGAGATCAATGCCAAAGGGAGAGATTGTTGAATAGTTAGTTTTCATTGATGTTGTTGGATAGTTAGTTGTCATTGATTTCAATTGACATGGTTGTCCTTGATGTCAACATATGTGATGGGTGCATTTAAAGAAGTCTACAAGAAGCCTCAGAGTTGTGATCATGAAGATTGGAGTTGTTTGAGGAATAGGGACATGAAGGACATTGTAAATGAAGGTAACACATCCATAGATGGATAGTCCTTTTCATGTTGTTTCCAACAGTAGGTGCAACAACATGTAGTTCCTCATGGTTGAGAACTTATGAGTTCATGAAGTTGGAAGCCTCGAAGAATGGTTAAGAAGCCCCTAAAATGTTGCAACAAGAAGTTACAAGTCATTAATTAAAGCGTAAAGTGGTTGTAACAAGAAAGTATAAGTTGGCCCCAAATTCAAGTAAAGGAGGTACTTGAAAAAGTATAAATACACATTAAAAGCCTCTCATTTTAATTATTCAATCTTGTGAGCTCTTAGTACAAGTGTGGTACAAATTTCATAGGGAAAATGAAGTGAATAAGGGAGAAATTTCAAGGAAACATGAAGTCTTGTGATGATGTGTTATAAGATATGTTTTTAAAAGGTCATCTTACCATTTTCACTATAACTTGTTTTCTAGAATGATTCAGATGGTGAAAATTGGAGGTTGTTGAGATGACATACCAAGGTACCATTGGTAAATATTTCAACTTTTGGGTCATTGTATTTTTGGATATAAACTATGTGGAAGAAAAATTTGTTTAGTAGTCCTGAAACTACTCTCAAATAGGTGTTCTGGGTAAAATAGTCATAACTTCTTAATAGAGAATCCAAATTATATGAGACTAATTGCATTGGAAATATTAGAGTATGTAGTATCTTGTGTCAAAGTTTTATAATCATATATCAAATATTGAGTGTGTGGTATGCTATAGAAGTTCGATCTCCATAACTAGTTAGAATTAAGGAAGTTCTATCACTTTTTCTATAACTTTTGTTCTTGGAAGTTTCAAACCCTTAAATTTTTAAGAGATGGAGGATAGCTCTCAAAGCACATGTGGTTAAAATTTCAGACATTTTTTCAAAACAAATTCAGAGATATGTTGTGTGGAATTCATAGTTCCTGAACGGTCCTTAAATATGTTTCAAACAAGTCAACTTGACACTTGTAGACTATGAAATTTCCAAAGGTCTAAAAATACATACAAAAATACCTTAGGTAGAAATTTCATAATCATAAATTGAAAATTGAGCTCATGTTGAACCTTACAAGTTTGTATATTTGAGGTATGTTTTGACATGTGATTTGAGGAATAGTTTTGGTACATGTATGAGGTAAATTTCTTGGTGATATGGTTTCATGTTTGAGGTAGTTATTGATGAGGTTATGGCACATGTTTGAGGTACATGCATTGGATGTTGTGATGCATGCTTGAGGCATGTCGTGGTGATGTTAGTACATATTGAGACACATATTGATGATATCATGGTACATTCATTAGAAGCATATACTGCCTATATTGGTATCTGGTTTGGTATATGTCATGGTGATGTTATCACATGATTGATGAACTTCATTGATGATATATTATGGTAGATGGTGTATGGCATGATTGAGACATATCATGAGTGATATCTTATATGGTACATTCCTAGAGGAACTTCTCAGTGATCTTGGTACATGGTATGGCACAAGTTATGGTACATGCTTGATGTAAATGGTATGGTACATGTTTCGGTACATGGTTGATGCATGATATGGTTTAGGTTTGAAACATGGTTGATGTACATGGTATGGTACATGGTTGATGTACATGTTATGGTGATCGTTTTGGTATCCATGTAAGTGGATCTAGTTACAGTTTGTTGATAATGGTATATCAGTGACATCAACAGTGACAATGATAGTAACAGAGACAATGAAAGTGATAGTGATAGAGCAAATGACAAGTTGGATGATTGGTTGATTATTAGTTACAGGCTGATGTGTCAGTGATAGTGACATGTTAGTTGATGTGACGATGAAAGTGACAGGTTGGTTGATGTATCAATGATAGTATAAATTAAAATTTGATTAGTGGTAGTGACAGTAAGTCTACACTTATATTTCAGGGTGGTAGGATAGGCCAAGGAAAAGGGTGTTGTAGCCTCCTTCTGGTTGGTGTCGCAGAAATCAGGGAGTTGGAGCTTCTCATTCATATTTTATGAGAAGAATGAAATGAATACAGATATGTATTATTAACACATAGATACAATGAAAAATAACAGAGATACAATAAAACTTGGCTTCTGTTCAATGAAGAAATATGTTGAAACTGTAAAATGCAGACTGAAACAAGCCTGCTAGAATGGTGGCAGCGTTTCTCTTAGAAGAGATGTGACGACTTCACTCACTCACAAGAAGATGAATAAAATGAGGCTCCAAAGCCATTTTTACATCAAACATTAATTCCCAAACCCTATACATTCAAAAACCTAACCCTAGGAGATGAAGCGCCAAAAGTAATGTGGGCCACGTTGGGGTAAGTTTGTACATCAACTTCTCAGGGTCATAATGTTTGCATATGATCTTTGTTTTAGGTGTTCAATACCTCGTCGAAAAGGTCTATCCGATAAGTAAAAATTCTATCAAGTGTTTGATATTTCCATTGGCCTTGCATGGCCCCCTAAATGTCCAAACAAATGTCATTTAGAGCCTCAAAATGGCCCCAAAGGTTTGGGACTCCCAAAAATGTTAAAAAAATTGCCAAAATGAAAATTGTAACTGCTAAGATGAAAGATATATGTGAACCAGTTGGAAGAGGTGGGTGACCAATGATATTCACTTGGATCAATCCTTCCTCCTTAAGAAGAAATGGTCTTCTTTGTGTTGAGTCCTCCCATCAAATGATAAAATTTCTGTTGAATTTGACCTCGGGTGAGCCACTTTCTTTGGTGCAGGAGCTGCCCCGCTTTGACAACCGGATAAAGCTAAAGATTTTGTTGGTGATTTCCCTTGACCTATGTGTACATGATATGATCAGTGGATGTGTGTTCCATGCGGTCAGGGTTGATCTATGTTGGTGTCAAGTGTTCTACTATCTATGAGGTGTCTAATAAGGGTGGAAAGTGTGGCCAAAGGAGGTACACATTAAAAAATGGGTGCAAGCCAAGGAATGGGGGAATGATGAGATCAAAATCATTGTCACCCACAACCTTGGTGATGGGATAAGGTTAATAGTAGAGTGGACAAAGCTTTCTATGGGGTTCTATAAGGCGTTCTTTATGCAAGTGTAACCAAACTGTATCTCCCACCTAAAACTTGTGTGTCACCTGGTGTTGATCATGGTGCTTCTTCTACTTGGAATTTGACTTTTGCAAAATATCCTAAACTTGTTGGTGGATGTGTTGGATCCGATCAATGATCCAGGTATCTTTATCAGCTTCAATTTGAGAATTGGATGAGTCTTCCTGGGTGGCCTTAAGGGATAGTGCAACATCCATGGGACCCAATGGTTAAAATCCCAACCCCACCTAAAAGGGGTTGGGGTTGGTTGAGCTATGTATGGCTCTATTGTATCTATGTTGAACATAGGGAGGACTCTCATCCCATGTGAGGGGATTCTTATAATTGTACATGTGTATGATATGCATGATCATCTAGTTGATAACCTCCATTTGGCCATTCATCTAGGGGTGGAAGGTAGTGGATTTGGTGAGCTTGGTGTCCAATAGTGACCAGGATCGACCAGAAGGTGTTGAGGAACCGACAATCCTTATATGAGATGATGGCTTGGGGTATCCCAAAATGTACCCACACTCATTCAAAGAATAGCTTGGTAGTGGCCTCTATTGTGATTACCTTCTTGTAGGTGGCCAAAATATCCATTTTAGAAAAAATGATCAACCACCATAAAAACACAGTCATTTCCCCTCTTGGTTGAAAAAGGAATTACATGTAGTCTATCGAGATGGATTCCCAAGGCCTTTCATGAGTAGGTATAGGAGTGTACATTCCTTTTTTTTTAATGGTCGGTTAGGAAATGGCATAGGTAGTGTAGGACTTGATATACTTGTTGAAATCCTATCAAAGTTTCATCCAATAGAAATGTTGTTGCAAGAATGCCACTGCCTTTTCTAAGACGAAGTGTCTTGCCACCTGACTGTAGTGGGATTCCTAAATAAAATTCACTCACTCGCTTGATGGAATGAAAATATGGCCCAGATGGCCTAGAATCCCATCTTGAATATGGAAATCAGTGACATTTGTGTTTGCACCCAACATCTGGTAGATGGTAGAAAATTCAAGATCTCTCTCATAGAGTTGGTTTCATATGAAGGTCTCGTGGCGACAAGATTTTAGCACTATGGTGAGTTTTGCAATTGGTGGGTGACAGAGGAAATCAATGACATGATTGGTGCTTCATGTCGTATACTTGATGTTGATGTGGAATTGTTACAAGTATGTGGACCACTTCTGATGGTGGTCATTCTACAATTTTCCCTATGTCTGCATGAATTTCAATGAATTATAATCAGTGTGGATGAATATCTCCTTCCCGAGAATGTAATGCCTCCACTGGTTGGTCGTATTACACAATGGAGTACATTTATTTATTGTAACTAGGGTACTTAAGGATGGAATCTGATAGTGTTTCACTATGATAGGCTATGGGGTGTCTGTGATGAGTGAGAACTGCACCCACATCATAGTCTGAAGCATTTGTCTTGATCTGAAAGGGCCATTGTAGGTCGGGTAATGAAAGAACTGAGGCTAATCACAAGAAATGCTTCAAATCATAGAATGATTGATTTTTTTATATGT
The DNA here is from genome assembly GCA_000966675.3 of Picea glauca. Taxonomy (NCBI): domain Eukaryota; kingdom Viridiplantae; phylum Streptophyta; class Pinopsida; order Pinales; family Pinaceae; genus Picea; species Picea glauca. The sequence goes on from JZKD02S1672807.1 coordinate 1,594,010, forward strand.
TCCACACAAACGTTTCCATACCATCGCCCCTGCCTACTCAGTTGAGGGCCCATGTAATGTGGGAGAATCCCAACATAAACCAACGAAAAAAATTGGCAAGGCCTAAAAGCTTCGAAGCTCAATGAGTGTGGTTGGGGCTCTCCAATCACGAATGAGCTAGATATTGGTTGTATCCACATGCACCCCATGTTCATCAACAATGTATCCTATCTACTGGACCCTATCCATGCCGAAGGATCATTTTTATGAATTTACATATAGCTTGTGATGTTGTAGAGTGTGAAGAACCTACTAAATACACTATAAGTGTTCCAACCAATTCTTGTTGTAGATGAGGATGTCATCGAGATACACCACCAAAACATAACTAGTGAAAGACCACAATATATTGTTCATCATCCGTGTGAAATTTGTTGGGGAATTCGTCAAACCAAAGGGAATGACCAACCATTCAAAAATAGCTTCTTTGGACTTTAAGGTAGTTTTCCATACATCTATATTCTCTATTGGGACTTGATGGTAGCCAAACTTTAGATCAATATTATTAAAATATTTATCCCCCTTGATATAGTCAAGGAGATCGTCAATTCATGGAATCATGTACTGGTTCTTGACTATGATTTTATTTAGGTCCTCGTAATTGATGCAGAGTCACCTGATCCCATATTTGTTATGCATAAGAATGATTGGGCTTCCACATGGTGATGAGTTGGGTCAGATGTGCCTCATTTGGAGTAGTTCTTGGATATGACGCTTGATATCCTCATTTTTTAACAAAGAGCGATAATAGACTATCCCATTGGGTAGTTTTGCACCGGGGGTAAGATCAACTGAATGATTGACCTGACGGTGTAGAGGTACACCAGTGGGTGAGGAGAAGATGTCTTTGTATTATTCCATGACCTTATCCACTTTATTATACTACATGGAGAGATTTGATGTGGTGGCCATGGATGTGGATGCAACCTTCCTCTCACTTTGAGAGTGAATCACGAAGAATAAAAATGTATCGATCTGATAGATGACCTTTCTTCATTGCTTGGCAAAGATCAAGGAAATGATAGTAGGTGGGACTACCTAGAGTATCGTGTACAATTTCCTATCCAAAGTAATAATAACATTGTGAGTTCTACAGTCATATACAACATGACATTTCCATAAATAAGTTTGGCCCAAAAGAACATAAAAAAATTCAAGGGTAGCGACAACACACAATACCTCATCTTTTAAGGGATTGATATCGTAGAACATGAGACTCTATTGGCTGACGTGAAGATTTCTTCCTTGGTGGATCCATCCGATGGTGTATGGATAAATGTGAAACATTATCAGTAGGGCCAGTCACTTGATGACCTCCACTGAGATGATATTCTTCTAGCTACCATTATCAACGATGAAGTGCAACAAAGTACCCTTCACCCACATCTATGAATGAAAGAGGAGCTCGCCTTCCTCTGTCTTATCAGGTTCATTGGGATGGAGCTTGGTGGTAGCAACAATGACATTGGGTTCTACATCAATAATTCATCTCCCCTTTTCTGGTTCTGACTTTGAGTCGGAACCCGCATCTCATTCAAATTCTTTCACCTCTGCCACCAATGACTACTTTGAGACACAATCAACAATGTTATTCCAAGGTCTCTTATGGAAGTTGCACCACTTCCCGATGTCTTTCTTAATCTTTCTGTTGTCCTTATTTGTTTATGGCTTAGAGTGTTCATCCTGTGGCTATCCATATTTTCTTTGTACTTTGTTCTGTGGGTTGGGGCTTCCCTTTCCCTTGTTCTTCTATGAGGGGTTCCCAGACCCAAACTGTCGTGCATTTTTTTTAAGCTTCTGTTAGATTTTGACAATGTATCGATAGGCCATGCCCAAGGATGAGATGTCCATAAACTCCATTTTGTTTTGGATGTATCTATGCATACCACCACGATACTTTAGCACTGAATTTTTCTTAGGATATTTTATACCCAACTTGGTGCACAAAGTATGGAAGATATTTGCGAACCATGGGACTCTTTGGTCCCTTTCCTACTGCAATGTGGTACATATTGTATACAAGTCATCAGAACCTCCAATAGGGTAGTATTGTTCCTTAATAACATCCCTGAAGGACTCCCAGGTGAGTGTGACTATAAATAATGAGGGTTCCTCTATTTCCTTTTTCTCACAGAATGTATCCCACCAAAATTTGGCATGGGGGACGACTTTGAAGAGTGCAATTGTAATCTTTTCTCTATTGGAAAACTTATGGACAAAAAAATACCCTTCTAACAGATTCAACCATTTGTCTACAAAATCTATGTCTATATGACCTTCAAATATAGGAACATCAAAGTTGATTTGTACCTTTAAGGGAGTAGTCACTCCACTTGAGAAAGATGTGTCGTCTGGTGGTAGTCATCGAAGGACTTGTGCAAAACTATCCATCATCTCGTTCCTCTGTTGCGCAAGAGCTTCCTCAAGTAACAATTCGAAAGGATATCCTATCCCATTTTATTTCTTTTATCCTTCCATGAAAGGTGTCTTGGGCATGTGATAGCTCTTTTCCTCAAGAGAAATAAGCTCGAGACCCAACTCTTTGTACCATGACCTCGTTGAGGACATGCACTAAGAACGACAAGGAGAAAACTGCTTTGATACCACTGATCCTGATTTTATGAGAAGAATGAAATGAATATAGATATATATTATTAACACAAATATACAATGAATAATAAAAAAGATATAGTAAAACTTAACTTCTATTCAATGAAGAAATATATTGAAACTATAAAATGCAAACCGAAACAAGCTTATTAGAATGGTGGCTGCTTATGTTTGAGAAGGGATGCAATGGTTGTGCTAATTCATGAGAATATGAGATAAATGAGGCTCCAAAGGCCTTTTTAATTAAAACATGAATTCCAAAACCATATACATCCAAAAACCTAGCCCTACTAGATGAAGCACCAAAAGTCACATGAGCCCCGTTGGGGTAAGTTGGTAGATGAACTTCCCAGGGTCGTAACTTTTTCATACAATCTTTGTTTTAGGCATTCAATACCTTGTAGGAAATGTCTATATGAGAAGTGATACTTTTGTTGGGGGTCATGGCATGCCATGGAAACTCTTGGGACCCCAAAATTCCAAGAAAACGTAGTTTAGGGCCTCAAAATGGCCCCAGAAGTCTGGGACTCGAAAAAATGTAAAACAATTTCCAAAAGGAAAATTGTAACTTCCAAGATGAAATTTGTATGTGAGTGAATTGGAAGAGGTGGGTGGCCACTGATATCCACCTGGATTATCTTCCTTTAGGTTGGTGCATGCAAATCAGGGGTCATAGCCTCCTTCTAGTTGTAGCTAGAGAATTCAGGGAGTTCGAGCTTCCTTCAGGTTGGTTCCTATAAATCAGGGGGTTGGAGCCTCCTTCTAGTTATAGCTGGAGAATTCAGGGATTCAGTTCCTATAAATAGGAGGTTGGTGCCTCCTTCCAGCTGGTGTTGTAGAATTTGGAAGTCGGTCCTTCTTATGAATGTAATCTTTAATATATAAGAAATCATTACATAGTTTTCTCCCATTTGAGTTTCCACATAAATTCTAGTGTATTGTGCATGTGGTTATTTGATCTGATAATATTGATTATGTTTATACGCTCATGATATATTTAATTCAATAATAAATGATATACTATCGGTAAAGTTGGAGTTTATATATTGTGATTGAATGTGGTAAAAAGTGCTCATATTGATTCACATTCACCCCCCCCCCCCCCCCCTCTCAATATTACAACAATTGGTATTAGAGAAGGTCCTTCAAGAAAATAGTTTAACCACTAGAAGGAAGATCATGGAGTACGCTAAGATCAAAGTACAACAGTTTGATATACATAACTATGTATTCTATTGAATAAGGATGAAAACATATATACAAGCACAAGGATTTGATGTTTTTCAAGTAGGATTAGATGGATATACAACACCTACCACTATTTCTACAGATAGAGATGGGAAGAAACTCAGCGAAAACATTTCGAAGGATACAAATGTGATTTTGAATGGTATAGATAACTCAATATATGTTAAAGTTATGCATTGTGATTATGCAAAGGATATTTAGGACAAACTTATGAATGTTTATGAACGAGATGTCAAAGTCAAAGGGGCCAAGATTCAAACCTATAGAGGTCAATTTTAACAACTGAAAATGAAGGAAAATGAAGATTTTGCATCCTACATTCTATGAGTTGATGAAATAATGAATGTAATTAAAGGCTTGGGATAAGAATTTAAAGAACCATTCATTGTCCAGAAGATAATAAGGGCTCCTCCAATGAGATTTGATCCTAATATTTAAGCACTAGAAGAAATAATATATCTTGGTATGATAAGCACGGACAAGCAACATCAAATTTTTATAGCTTATTAAATGAGAACAAAACAAAAGAACCCATACAAGAAGGAAGCAACTGTCAAATCATCCAAGAAGACAAAGAACAAGAATAAGAAAAAGTAAAATTCTACCTGCAGTGATGATTCAGATGAAGATGAAGAAATAGACAACTTCATAAGGAAGTTGAAGAGAGGAACCCAAAAGTACAAAGCTATGCTTCTCTTAAAATATTTTAATTTTGGTAAAATTGGTCATTTTACAAATAAATGTTCTTGTGCTAAGAATTCAGGTAGTGATGAAGAAGGAGATCCCAATAAAGAAAAGAAATATCAAGAGGGAAAGAAGAAAGGAGATAAAAGGAAATTTTTTAAGAAAAATCTATACTCAATAGAAGACAATTCCCCATCTCATGAAGATGATGAAAGTGATAGTGACTCTGAAAAAAAACTCTTTATGGCTACAAAAAATAAGAAATTAACCCCTAAAAATGACAAATAGTAAGGTGAAGTGGATATTGAGGAAGAATTAATGAACTACTTAACTGAGATGAAGAATAAAAGGAAGAAAAACAAATCCTTCAAAGAAGAAATCATCTCCTTGAAAACTCAACTTGAAGAAGGAAAGAGGAGGAAAGAATTAATGTAGATCTAGATGACTAAGAAAGAAAAGGAATTTGAGAATCTTGAAGAAGAAGTCTTGTCATTGAGAATTGAAGGGAATAAGCTCATCAAGAACTTAAAAAGTTCTCAAGTGTTAGAAAACATTCTCAACATTCAAGGGCCATACAGTGAGAAGTCTATATTAGGATACAAGAAAGTTGATTTTGAGGAAGGTTCAAGCTTGATGATGAAAGAAACATAACAATAGAGTTATGTAGAAGTTCTCAAAAGAAGGAATCATGGTCAACAATAGTGAGAGAGGAATGAATATAAAATACATTCTAAATTTAAGAAGAAAGGAAGCTTCAACCATCATGAAGAAAACAGCCAAAGAAAATATTGTGATCAGAAAAGGACAAAATTTAGAATGACTACACCACAAACAAGATCATTCACTCCCAGGTATCAAAATTTTATTTTGGGTCATTGTTTTACATGTACTAAATTTGGACATAAAGTTTTAAATTGGAGAGAATATGAAATAAATGTTCAAGCAATAGATGGTTATGTGTCTCTCAATAATATTGAATGTTATAAATTCCACAATTATGGTCACATAGCTAGGAATTGTAGAAGTGTGATAGAGCCTTCCATGAAGGAAAAAATTGATGTCATATACAAGAAGGTTTGGGGAAGAAATCAAAAACAAGAAGAAAAGGTGAATGCAAACAAAGATCGCAATCACAAGATTTACAATAGAAAAAGATCATGATGAATCTGCATGTAAAGATGAAGATGTTATAATCCAAGAAGAGGATGAAGAGGAAGAATTTATAATTCAACAAGAAGATAAAAATAATGTTAGAATTCAAGAAGAAGAAAATGTCTCCACCAATGAAGAGGAAGATTACTTTTCATCAGAGAGGGTATTTTTTTGAGCCATCCAACTAGGAGACTCCCAGTAAATATGAATATTGAATAGGGGGAGTATAATTAATAACTCTATATATTATATAACCATTTTTTGATCAATCTAAAGTATTTCAAAATTTTGGGAAGGCAGTTTTAGAGTGGTTTGATGACAAAAGTGTAGAATATCTTGTGACGGTTTGATTGTTCGAGGAGTAGCTTTCAGAACATATTCCCATGCAGGTATCAACTAAAATTTATGAATTATGTCATTGGAAGAGGTTAGTGATTGTATAGAGGATTCCACATATGTATTCAGATATGGATATATTGGGTACTAATTGTTCCAGGCATGTACAATTTGATTTATAGATCGAAAAGATAGTTTTAGCAGCACAAATATGAAATGAATATGATAAGATATATTACGGTGGATGAAATCATATTAATGATTGGAATCAATGGAATAGGTGGAAAAGTGGAATCAATTAGTCAGAGGAAGGAAAGAAGTGAAATGCACAACAAAACAACGAAGAGAAATTGTCAGCATAAGCTATATCATCCGAAGGAAATTGGTGAATGCTATTATAATTCAACAATGAAGATGATAAAATATGAACATTTTAATAAAATTAACTTTGAGTTCCTTTTATATATGTCAGTGAACTACAAGACGAAGCATCAATGGACAAAGAGCACCAGAAAAGAGAAAAGAAAGAGTATGCAGGAAGTACCATATTAATCTACATGACATATTTCAGAGAAGTCAAGGGAAGAGATATCATCGGAGAGAGAGAGACCATATTAGAATCATGAATATAGAGGGAGACATACCAACAGAGGGAGTTACCTTTTTCCCTTAATGTCAAAGGGGGAGAAAGAGAAATATTAAAAGTAGGAATATAGAGGGAGCATAACCAAGGAGAGATACCCTTTTCCATTAATGTCAAAGGGGGAGAGAAACATGAGGAGAGAAATATCAGAAGCATTGGTCACAAGTAGAGTATGAGTGTTTTATAGTTTTATTTTTGGAATAAAACTACCTACTATGTCATGTTAAATTATCCTCAACATGGTAACCTTTATACTTAAGTATATAAGAAATAAGTCAAAGTTTTCAATAATGTTATTTTATATAAAATTTAGAGAACAATATTGAATAATTAATTTCCAATTTTAAAACATACAATTGGGTATATCTGTTTTTGAAATAAAACTACCTACTATGTCATGTTAAAAAATATCTAGAAATTATCCTCAACGTGGTAACTTTTATACTTTAGTATATGAGAAAGAAGTCAAAGTTCTCAATAATGTTATTTTATATAAAATTTAGAGAAAAACATTTAATAATAGTAGATAGCTATTATTTGTCTACTAATAGCTCACACTTACACTAAATTTGTTGTTAACAATGAGTGCTTTATATTATATTGGTAATAATAAAATGCCCCAGACAATCATTAAATTTATGATCAAGTGAATAATTTCAAAAGTTAACTTCAAATTTTATGAACAATTTATCAAAACATAATATATAAGAAAAGTATTTTCCGAACTAGTTTGCAAGAAGTTTGATATAAGTATGAAGAAAAAGTGTGCAAGATCTTACCATTAGCATAAAACATTAGACAACAAGACAAAATGTACAAGAAATACTTTGAATGTAAAGATCCTACCAACCATGAGAGTTGTTTAATAGTTTCGGTCAAGTTCATGGAGTGAGCTACATGAATAAGGACCCAATCATTAAATTTATGATCAAGGGAATAATTTCAAAAGGTAACTTCAATTTTTATGAACAATTTATCAAAACATAATAGATACGAACAATAATTTCCAAACTAGTGTGCAAGAAGTCTGATAGAAGTATGAAGAAAAAATGTGCAAGATCTTATCATTGGCATAAAACATTAGACAACAAGACAAAATGTTCAAAAAATACTTTGAATGTAAAGCCCCTACCAACCACGAGAGTTGTTTAATAGTTTTAGTCAAGTTCATGGAGTGAGCTACATGAATAAGAACCATTTTCAACTCTCTTCCATAAAGGCAAAACAATCCATAGCTTTTCTTTATAGGAATTGTGTTTAGAATAACTTTGACTATGTCCTATTAATCTCTGTAACAACCCTAGTTGAATATATGCTTAGGGATTATTAAGTAAAATTAATTTGATAATCCGGCTGTCCTAATATGTTAGTTAAACAATAATTATTTCTTTAATAATATTAACTAATTAATTATTATTAATTATTTGTCCATATCTATCAATGATTAATTAATTATTAATTGACTTATTAATTAATTGAGTAAAGAATTAAAGGGGTTTAATAATTTAATGTATTAAGGATTTACGTATACGGGGGGGGAAGAAACATTAAATATAGGGATAAGATAATAAATATAAGGGGATAAGATAAGAAATAAAGGGATAAGGAGATTAATGAAGGGGGGAGAGTCAGTGAAGGAGGAATATGACGGGAAGAGTCTTATGGGGAAAGACATTCTCTTGGGGGGAGGAGGAAGCATTTTTGAGAGGAGGATATATTTCTGTGGGGGATTTTCTATGGAGATCTCTAGTGAGGAGTTTGATTTTGGAGGTTTTTAGTAAATTAGAAGCAGGGGGCACCAGTTTGTTAGGGGTTTTGGGCACGGGGGCCAGGATATCCTTACAAAAACCTGGAGCTAGGGAGTCAGACATGCTGCTCCTAGATGGCAGGGAGGAAAACACAGTTTTGGGCAGTGTTTGACACAGTTTCAACTTCAGCATTGGACCAACGACGCAGCGGGATTTAGCATCAGAACCAGGTAATTTATTTATGAAATTGCTAAGTTAGGTGGATGAATATGTAATCTATTTCATGTTGTGGTTAACTTTAAATTTTGTTTTTGCCAAATATTACATGCTTTTATGATGATTAATGAAATATTACGCATTGAAAGAAATTTATGTTTAATTATACGAAATTTTTAGGGTTTAAATAGTTAAGGTTCCTACAATCTCATTGGAAGTTTAGAATATATGCTAACTTGATACATAATAATTTATGTATACAAGTTTAAATATCTAATTTAAAACAATGAAATTTGCAAACAAAACAATGTGTGATGGAACCCAAAAATCCTATGATTGTTAGAATAAAATCTAGAATTGCATAAACATCTCTTAGGTGTTAATTTAATAGATTAGTGAACAAATCTAGATCCACTAATTTTGGAAACAATTACAACAAAATTACTCTATAAATATAACTTGCTTCAAGCAATAATATATAGTGACTATGTGGATGATACAATTTATCTAATCTCTTATTTTCACATGATTGTTGTGTTAATGTTTAATTGTTGCACTTCTAATTTTGTATCAGAGACTAATTTCCCTTTCCCAAAGAGAAGGAGATTGAATATTGTTGGACATGCACTTTTTGATACAATTTTGATAAAAATCACAAGTATAGAAGATATGAACATAAGAAGAAGCAAGACTAGGGAGTGTGTAGTTGAGGTGCATCCAAAAGTACATAGTGTAGAAAAAGGAATAAAGTATAGAGAAGATTAAAGTAGAGAAGAAAGTAGAGAAGAAAACAAGAGAAGAAAGTGGGAGAAAAGGAAGGATGACAACTGGACGTGTTAAAGATAGAAGGATGCATGAAAGTAGGAAGAACATAAGTTAGAGTACACAAGCAACATCCAGAAGGAAAAGTAGGTGAAAGTAGGTGAAAATTAGGTGAAAGTAGGTGAAACGTCATGTATTGTAATAGGGTTTTTGGATGACGAAAGTAGGGTTTTAAGCCCTAGAATTTATTTAAAAATATATAATGGGTCGGGAGATTAGGGGTATCTATTTGGTCTTGTTCTAATAGTTATTTTTTGGCATTTGTTTTGTAGAAGAAGAGAGATAAGATAGGCTAAAAATAAAAGAATCTATGTGTGAATGCTAAGGAGATGATGCAAAGAGAAAGAGAGGATTACACTACAGAGCAGCTAGGCTAAGAGAAAGGAAAGATAACCACAATGTATCTTTGTAAGCACAGTGTGCAAGACTAGACAAATTACCAAACACATAACAAAGAAGTCGGTTGTTGTGGATGTAGCCAAGAGTTGGGTGAACCATGTTAACTCCTGCATTGAATGTATTTTTTGTGATTATTCATGGATTATGTTTGATTATTATTAGATTATATTTCTCTTATGTATACTCATTTCTGATCCAGGTGGAAATTTCTGGCCACCCACCTATTCGACTGGCTAAAAATAAGGGTTTCAACCTTGGAAGTTTTTTCAACAGCTTTATGGGTCCTAAACTTCTGGGGTCGTTTTGAGGCCCTAAACAACATTTTTTGGCCCTGTCATAGTCACATTGCAAGATTTAGCCAAAGTGTGATTGAAAAATTTGTATTCCTTGGATATAAATTTACATTGAGCTATCATGTGACCCAAACAAAGATTGTATGAAATAGTTACGCCCTTGGGAAGTTGGCATACCATCTACCCCCATCAGGGCCTGCAAACCTTTTGGAATTTCATCTTCTGGGGTTAGGGTTTTGGATTTTTTTTTATGTTAAAAAGGCCTCTAGAGCCTCATTGTAAACATCATCATATTCTTGAGAATGAGCATAGCCATCACATGTCTTCTCAGAGATAAGTTTCCACCATTTTAGTGAGTCATTCACTTTGTAATTTTACATCTTATGTACATTCTCTCACTAATAAAAATTGTGCATTACTATATCTCTGTGTTTATTGCAATATATCTATATATTTCATTGTTATATTTGTTCTTTCATTTTGTTCCCAAAATAATTAGGATCAGTTGTATCATAGCAGGGTAATCCTTTTCATTTCTTAGTGCATGTCCCTGAAGAGTTTAGGATATAAAGAGTTGGGTATTGAGCTAGTTTCTCTTGAGGAAAAACACTCTCACCATCCCAAGAAACCTCCCATGGAAGAAGAGAAGAGAAAGGAGGGAGAAAAATATCCCATCAAATTGTTTCTCATAGAATCCATCACGCAACAAAGGAATGAGATGTTGGAGATTTTTTCCCAAATCCTTCAACATTTGCCGACAATAATAGAAGCATATTCATCAAGCAATCACTTTGGAGATGTTTCCCCATTAAATCTACAATTTAGTTTTGATATTCCCTTATTTGAAGGTTAGATCGATGCATATGCTTTGGAAAAATGGTTAAATTTTCTAGAAGTTTACTTATTTGTTCACAATGTTTTCAACAAAGAAAAGATAACCTTTGTGCTCCTTAAGGCTCTCCCCCATGTAAAACATTGGCGGCAAACTTATTGCAAGATAAATTCCACAGAGGAGTTTGGAGTATTTGGGGTTGATCCCACTTGGTATTTTTTTATGGATGTGATCAAGGAGAAATACTACCCTATGGGAAACTATTATGACTAGTACATGAAATGGACCACACTGCATCAAGAGAGGGACCAAACAATGTCAGAGTTCACAAATACCTTCCATAATTTTCACACCAAGATAGGTATCAAATAATCCAAGTGACATCTAGTTGTAAAATACCTCAAGGCTCTACATCGGTACATCCAAGCTGAGATGGAGTTTGTGGACATCTCATCACTAGGAGTCACTTATTGATATGATTTAAACATTGAGAAGAAATTTCAGCACCATAACAAGTGAGAGTTTGGGTCTTCAATTCCAAAAAAACCAAAGTATGGTAAAGGAAACCTTAATCCAAAAAATATCCAACCTCATGACAACCAGTCGAATCCACAAGAAAAGAAGAGAAATGGGAAGATGAAGAAGGACACTAGGAAGTGGTGTGACTTCCATAAAATACCTTTGTACAACACTGACGAATATCGCTCGAAACAGTCATTTGTAGCCTAGATCAAAGAAACAGAGAGAAGCCTTGTCTCAGACTCCAACTTAGACAATAATAAAAGGAGATAGATAATTGATGTATAACTCACTATTATTGTCATGACCAAGGCAATCCAACGAGAAGAAATAGAGGATCCTAAGGAGGGGGGGTGCCTCTTCCATTCATAGATGTGGGTGAAGGGGACCTTTTTGCATTTCATTGTTGATAGCATAATCGATAAGAACCTTATCTCAACATAGGTCATCAAGCAGTTGGATTTTCCAACAAAAAAACACCCATAACCATACAACATTGGATGGCTTCACCAGGGATGAGATATTTGTTTCAGCCAACAGTGCTTCTAGTCATATGACATCAATCCCTTCAAGGATGAGGTATTGTGTGATGTTTCCCCACTAGAATTCTATGATGTTATGCTAGGCTAGGCATATATGTGGAGGCGTCATAATGTTTATGAGTCTTGACCCCATAACATCATTGTTAATTTGGCGGTTCATCCCTACAAGATACCAGAGGTAGTTCCAACTACTTTATAGATAAAATAGTGCCAGAAAGTAATCTCTCATACCGAAAAGTTTAGCCTCTTCACAATCTGGTTAGAATAGAAGGACATTGCAACCACTGCAACCTTGACCAAATACCCTTCTATATGGGAAAAGTAGATCAACAAGATTGTAGAATAGCACCAAGATATTCCTATTGCACCTATAGGAGTGCATCCACATTGCCCAGTCAAACCAAGTTATGATAAATCCGTCCATGTTATTAATGTTACATATTCACCAAAATATTCATCTCACACTTAAGTAGATCATGTATCTATATTGGGTAAATGAATCCAAACCCTCCAGCATAAGGTTCATAACATCCTTCAACAAGATAAGTAGGACAATTGCTTCAGCAAGGTAAGCAACTCACCAAGGTTCCGATTCATCAAAAGCTTCCTTAGGGACTTGACGCAATGGAGACCATTGATTCCTAATGAGGGAATAATGATCCAGGTGGAAATCGGTGGCCACCCACCTATTCCACTCACTCAAAATAGGGGTTTCCACCTTGGTAGTTGTTTTCTACATATTTCTAGGTCTTAAACCCTTGGGGTCGTTTTGAGGCCCTAAACAACATTTTTTGGGCCTGCCATAGTCACACTATATGCTTTAGCTAGAGTGTGATGGAAAAATGTTTAGTCCTCGGATATACCTTTCCAATGAGATATTTTACAACCCAAATGAATATCATATGAAAATGTTACACCCTTGGGAAGTTGACGTACCAAACAACCCCATCGAGGCCGGCAAATCTTTTGGCGTTTCATCTTCCAGGGTTAGGGTTTTGGATTTTCTTTATGCTGAAAATGCCTCTAGTGCCTCATTATAATCAACATCGTCTTCTTTCTAATGAGCGTATACATTACATCTCTTATCATAGATAAGATGCCACCATCTTAGCGATTCATTCACTCTGTAACTTTATAGTTTCTCTACATTCTCTGATTAATAAAAATTGTGCATTACTGTATATTTTTGTTTATTGCAATATCTCTTTATATTTCATTGTTATATCTTTTCCTTCATTTTTTTCTCAAAATAATTTGGATCATTTTCACAATTGTTACAGTCATGGGTTTATGCTATAATCTAGAACATAATAGTCATATGAATATGAAATCACTAAGTATATAATAAAGAACAAAGACACAACAACGTGCACAGAACAAATAAGTAAGAATGAACAGAATAATAACCTCCCATTCCCTCACTATTGCAGAATCATTGTTCCTATAATCCCAATAGATACCTCGGGGGAGACTTCATCTGCATGTAGGTGAGGTCAAAAGGGTCAGTGTCTGAAGGGTTTTGTTAGTAAAGGATAAATCGAACCTAGGGCCTTACAACTGCATGCAACGCAAACAAATGGTTCCATTATCGAGACCTAGACTTTGCAATTGAGGGAATGTTTTGGACTCTTGATTTGGTAAGAAAACTGAATTTTGGATGTAACCCAACTACTGACTAAGTTGATTTTTGGTTGGATAACATACTAGGAGGATATTGTACTTCACAAAATTTGCAGTTGATTGTACCCAATCATACAATGTTGGATAAAGGGACTTTTTCAAAGGCTCATGTGGAAGGTTCATGAAATCATTGGGTAGATGGATAAATATGTTTTTGTGTGGCAAGTGCGTGATGACAATGGAATCTGACTACTAAAGGGGCTTAAGCACATAAGGAAACTTGAGGATGACAAGAGGATAGTCTGAGAATAGGATAGAATGAAGGAATAAATGAAGAGGAAAGGGGGGGACTGAGGATGCATATGAATGAAGGAGGTATACCAGAGGAAGAATACAATTTTGGAGTATTTCATGGAGGAAGGAGGTACAAGAGGTGAAATATTGGGGCTGAGAAAGGAGAGCTACACAGTGAGCCAGAGGGGAGAGAAACTTGTGTAATAGTCTAAATCGTGTAAATGGAACATATAGGAGGAGAAGAAGAGGATTTTTGGTCCAATCTAGTAATAAAATAACTGTTAAGTCCTACTTAGACTGGGTCATGCTTCAAATCCATGACCCCATGTGCATCACCAGAATCAGAGATAACAATTGAATACTTATAAAAAATACTCATAGTTAGAAAGGTAGGAGAAATTAGTAGAAATAAATGCAGTGGAAGTACTGTGTAGATTCAAAGTCAACCAACATCACCAAGAAGAGGGACTACATAAAGAAACATGGTTGGGATAGACAACACCCTTAGACTTCCTGGGTTTTATGGATTTGGGTCAGAGGACCTATAACAACATATGTTTATCTACAAGATAATTTGGGTTTAAAAGAATGTTCAAGATGAGGTCGTGAATATTGCGCAGTTGGCTACGAAATTTAGAGGATGTGCACTAGTTTAGTACATGAAACTACATAGTACCACACCTATAGTATAGGACAGGCCTTTAGAAGAGATAAGGAAAGCATTGTTGAAAGAGTTCAAAAATCCGAAGTATGATTCACAGTAAATTATAGAACTAAAAGAGATTAAACAAGTGCAAAGAGAGTCGGTATGGGACTTCGATCAAAGGTTCAAGGATATGATGGGTAGGATTAATTTCTAGATCCTCAATCAACAAAATCAAGAATGGTTTAGTGCATGACTTTTACCATACATTCGCAGGCCATTTATTCAACAGAAGGTTGTGTCACAACCCAAGACGCTAAAAATTGAAATGAAATTCGAATCATCCCTTGTAGGAGATAGTGGAGGGATGGCGCAAGTTTAGACATAGTTGGAAGGATTGAAAATTCAACTGGATAAACTTACAAAAGGAAGGGAGAAATGGGATCAAGTCTGGTGTACCAAGCATATGACTGAAGGCCATCTCAAGGATGATTGCCCAACATTCATGTACTATTTGGTGAATGGAGCGCCAAATACATTACCAGGAGGGGGATATTGCGAGATATGTAAGAAATGGGAACATCATCCAACTGAGTGTCCATTACTATAGAAGAATCAAAGTACACCAAGGAACTTATTTTTCAATTTTTGCAATTTCGTTTGACATGAAGAGAAGAATCATCACACGCTCGACTTTATGAGGGAGCACACTTTAGATATGTATAGGATTTAGGAGGAGAATTTTGTATCAGATGGGGGTGATACACAATATAATAATAAAACAAGATTTAATTTAGGGAACAAAGAAAAATTTGGTAGAGGTCAAGGAAAAGGAAATTTTGGTCGGGGAGGAAGAGGATTGATTATATGTTACAATTGTAATAAAATGGGACATTTGGCCCGTGACTGCCCAAATCCATGTACAAAGTGCACATACTATAGAGCACTAGACCATGTGACAAAATACTGTCCTCGATTATTTGTGAAATGGAAGGAAAGAAGAAATCAAAACCAGAATCCAAATCAAAATGTACATAAAATATCATCCTAAAAACACAATGAAGGACCAAGAATAATGTTACATGTGGAGGAGATAGAACATGAGCTAATGTGACGAATGGAGGGAAGTAAACTAGGCAATGGGTAAGGAATTCAGTCGATCATATACTAACCTTTGATCATCATCAAGAAAAAGATACATATCAAAGGAAAATAAAATAAGCACTTGGACAAGATTGGAGAGCTTCAACATCATTTGTGCCTCATGTCGGAGATTGCAATGTGCTAGAGAAACCAACTAGGAAGGAAAGCACACTAAAACAATTACTGAGAATTTGTGTAGTGATAATGAAATATGAAACTTCATTGAGTACACTCTAAGACATGATTGATCACTACACGTGAGGAAGGGAAAATCCCATCGCACAAAGGGTAGTGAATCGGGTACTCCATAGGAGGAGGACCAACAAAGAATTCAGATTCAATGCATAAATTGGAGAGTATGATGTGGATAATTTTATTTTATACTTGGGGTCTAGCTTAAATGTTTTACCTAAGAGGACATGGGATATTATGGGAAAACCTAATATGGTCTCCTTTTCAGTTAAGGCTCACAAATAATCAAAAATTAGTACTAATTGGTTGTTTGACATGAGTACCTATGAATATAGATGGGGTGTGCAGTGTGGTAGAATTTGAAGTTATTGATATCATGGATGGAAATCAACCATATCTAGAATTGATGGGACTAGAATGGGCTTTTGATAACCAAGAGATAATTAATTTGAAGGGGAGGGATATGGTGTTTGAATTTGGATATTTGAAAGTTACTGCACCCTTGGACCCATCAGAAGGAAAGAGGTACATAGATCCATCCAGAGAAAATGACATTGACAACTTGTATAACATGACTTTGTGTATGGATGATTATGTAAACCCTATTGTAGATGGTATGATAAGTTGGATAAGTATAAGTTCATTTGCATCTGATTCAGAGGAAGGCATATAGCATTGGCAGTAGAGAATGCATGAAGTCTTAAGTAGATGATATGCATGCATAACCCAATCCTTGCGCTAGATCAAAACAAAATCATGTGATCCACCCAGGTATGATGGATTGAAAAATATATGTTTGTTTATAAATGAATTTGATTCATAGGTACCCAAACAACAAAGGTTGTTGGCACTAGATGTTTTCCTAAAAGCGACTCCTCCCAAAAGGGGGTTTGCACAAAAGAATGGAAGACTGATCACAGTGCAGAAGACTAATGAAAGGTTTGGTATTGAGGGAGAAAATATTGCACAGAAGAATGCAAGAGTGACCCCACAGGTCATGGTGAGAAATGCAAGAATGTATGGAGTCCAGTGCCAAAAATAGAATGGATGCATAGATTTATGCATATAGTGAACACAATTCCAACGAACTAGTATTTGGAATTGGAAATGAATAGAGAGACAACAAGATGGGAAAAGTTGGCTCAGAGGCTCAAACTCACATTTGCATTTGAACATGAATCTCCATGAATATATGCAAAGTTGCAGGGTATTTGAACTAAGATATTCTCACAAGAAGGGTCGATGTAGGTTGTACTGGCATGTAGTGTAGATATAGCTACTATGATTGTCCATGAGTTATTGGAGTGATACAATGTGGCTAAGGAAGAGAATGATGAAGAATATCCTAGAAACGTACAAGTAACTGAAATAGAAGGAGAACGAGTAGTAGAAGTGCCAGGTCTTGAATACATTGAATAAACATAGCCAATAAGGACATGGAAGGTAAACAATGGGGCAATAGAGAATATGAAGTTCACACAAATAGGGGGTTACTAGAGTGATGAAACAAACGAGAAGATTACAGACTTGTTGCGCGAATATCAAGACCTATTCCCAAATAATTTTTTCGAGATGAAGGCGATAGTTGGGGACTTAGGCGAAATGAATATTCCCTTGAATTTAGGGGCTAAGCTAGTGTGTTATAGGCCTTACTGATCAAATCCAAATTACAAGGAAAAGGTGAAATCCGGAATAGACAAGATGTTGGACATATTATCACTCCAAGTGTCACCCCTAGACTGAAAATAGGAGTAAGCTTGGTAACATATAATTTGTTTTTGAATAGGTTTGAAATTAGAGATCAACAAGACTTTAAAGAAAGGAAAATACAACAAATATCATTGTAGATCACTGATGGACCATTGGGCAATGGAGTCATAAATAGTGTGCTCATTGAAGGCATTTAATCTTCCTATCAAACAAAAGATTTGTGTAATTATGAAGAGAAGAATACAACAATTAACATAGAGACAAACATTCTCTAAGAAAAGATCCTCTCTCCAAAGAGAATTTAGATGTTTCTAAACAGTAAACAATGATAAATATGCAAGTTTACAGCAGATCTTCTATTGCATCAAGAATCAATCAATCAAAGGAAAATTTCAATCCTTAAAATCAGCAATACATTCAAACAAGATGAAGAATAGAACAGAGAACAAAGAAGACAAATCTGATGAAACAACTCATATGAAACTTCAATAACATACAAGTTATAGCCACATGCCCCTCCGACTCACAAACTGAAATATACAGTCATTCCATTTCTAAAACCCCCTCTGGACTTAAGACGAACCCTTTTTACAGAAAAAACCTTAAAATATATAGTTTCTAGGAGGTTGAACTCCCAATATAGCTGTTACAAAAATTAATGTTTTCCAAAAATAGAAACAACTGCCTGATGACTCGTACCCTAAATTTTGTGCAGTTACAATAAAATCCCACTAAATAAGACCTACTTTGACTTTCTTTAATAAACCATATATAATCTTATATGAACTTGACATCAACATCTTGAGGACATGTTAGAACTAAAATAAAATTCTGGAAGACTTCAAGAACATTCACAAAGAACACTCTGTTTTGACCCCGCTAGCTTTCATTTGTACCTTTGGATAACTTAATGAGAATTATCTTCTAGTTGAACGTGGATGATGGCACTGGTAATTTGAAAGCTTGAACTTAGCATGAGCTCTTTGCTGGAATGATTTTCAGCCAAATGGTCAAGGGGGGACATGTGACTGGATATGAATAGGAGGACATGGAGGAAAGCGTCTAATAGGGAGATGGGATGAGTGGATGCAGATATGTGGATGGTTTATGGAGAGAGGTGGTGTGTGGTGAGAGGAGGAGTAGATATGCAAGAGGTGATGGGAGTGTGGAATATAGGTGGCATTTGGAGATAGGAGGAGTATATATGCGAGAGGTGAAAACAGTTTGGAAGAAAAGTGGCGTGTGGTGAGAGGAGAAGTAGATATGCAGGAGGTGATGTGTAGGGAGAAAATTCAAAAAGAGGGGTGATGTGACAGGTGGGAGGGTGAGAGGCAGAGTGAGTGGAGGACATGTGTAAGCGTGGGTGTGAGGGGTAGAGTGAGTGGAGGCCATGTTTATGTGGGAGTGTCAGTGGTATTGGAGTGAGGGGTGAGAGAGATTTCGGAG
>JZKD02S1672807.1:1613167-1669221 GCA_000966675.3 Picea glauca
GGTAAGAGAAAATAGGAGGGGGTGGTCTGAAATCATGAGGAGGTGTTATGTTAGGTAGGACCCACGATACAAAAAACACTTTTCTTAATTTTCTCCCTACACATCACCTCCTTTGTATCTACTCCTCTCACCACACGACACCTGTCTTCCACACTCCCATCACCTCCCACGTATCTAATCCTCCTCTCACCACACTCCATTTTTCTTCCACACTCCCATCACCTCCCATGTATCTACTCCTCTCACCACACACCACCTATCTCCATAGACCATCCACCTCTCCAGATCCACTCATCTCGTCTCCCTATTGGATGCTTGCCTCCACGTCCTGCTATTCATATCCAGTCACATCTTCCCCCATGATTGTTTGGCTGAAAATCGTTCAAGTTAAGACCCGTGTTGAGTTCAAGATTTAAAATTACCAGTTCCATCATCCATGTTCAACTAGAATATAATTTTCAGTAAGTTATCCAAAGGTATAGATGACAGTTGGTGGGGTCAAAACAGAGTGTTCGTTGTGAATGTTCTCGAAGTCTTCCATAACGATATTTCAGTTGTAACATGTTCTCAAGATGACGATGTCAAGTTCATATGGGATTAGATATGATTTATTAAATCAACTTTGACTTTATCCGTTGATTACAAGGAATTTATACAAATTGGCTACAAATGGAATATTGAGACGATGTGTGTTGGAACACTAAAGACTGATGATACTTGAAGAAGAGCATGATGTGATTGTAGGAGGACATTATGTAGGGAGATAAATTGCAAAAAATATTTTGTGTGCGGGACTCTAGTGCCCCACACTTCAAAAATATGCTAAGGAATATTTTCATTCATGCAATGTATGTCAAAGAGTGGGAAAGCCATCTAGGAGGGATGAAATACCTTTAAATCCACAAGTTACGTAACAAGAATTTGATAAATGGGTCATAGAATTTTTGGGGCCAATCAACCCACAATACGGAAGATCAGAGGAATGGTACATAATCATTTCGATGAAGAATTTGACAATATGGGAAGAAGAACCCTAGTTACAGACTGCACCATGGAGATTGTTGTTCAATTTTTGTTTGATAAAATAGTCACATGATTTGGATGTCTACACATCTTACTCAGTGATCAAGGAACAAACTTTATGAATAATAAAATTGAATCATTAACTGAGGACATTCAAATTCATCATCAAAAGAGTACCCTGTATCATCCTTGGGCTAATGGGACAGTGGAAGATTTAAATAAAATCCCGAAGAATGCTTTAACCAAGATCTGCAATGTAGGGAGAGATGATTAGGACTTAAGAGTTTCTGCAGTGTTATGGGCCTATAGGAAAACAAGAAAAAAATTTGACAGGATAGATACCTTTGAGGTTGGTCTATGGGAAAGAATCAGTGATGCCAATGGAGTTTATTCTACCTAGCCCACACATTGCAACAATCATTAATATTTCAGACTTTAGCGCAGTAGAGGAGAGATCGTCACAATTAGTACAACTTGAGGAAGATCCATTTGTTGTAGGTTTCCATTAAAAAGTTTAGAAGTCAAGAGAGAAGGCATGGAATGATAGAATCATTAAACAAAAAAAGTTTTAAGTGGGAGATTTGGTATTACTCTACGAAAACAAGTTCATGTAGCATCAAGGAAAATCTAGAATGCACTAGTTAGGACCATATGTGATTCAACATGTAACAAAGACGGACATTGTGTAGTTGGAAACCCTAAATGGATAAGTCCTTGGAATAATGGTGAATGGAATTCAGATGCAACTCTATAGAGATGAATCATAGTCTGCACAGTAATATGGGTTACACCAAAACACATGTGTCATAGTAATTGTACTATAGTAGGAATATAAAACACACAAAAAAGTAGATATAGAAAAATAAAAATATTATAGGGTACTAATCCATATGAACTTGCACAGAAGGAATGGTTATCGTGCATCAGGATAGAACTGCGCCAATTTAGAAAATAATACACAAAAGAACAAGACTACAAAGAAAATAAATGCAAAAGAAAGAGAAGTTGCACAGTTTGGAACTAACAAGACCATTGGAAGCATTAAATCACGAAAAGGATGGCGATAATATGGTAATTACAATTCATAAATATGTCATATAATCTTAAATGGTAAAATCCGCCGAAAATCACGACAGATTAACAGTACAAGGGAAAAATCACATGATGAATTTGGTAATAAAGATGCATTTATTTAACCACTCATCAACCCCGTTAGAGGATTAGAAAATTTAGTTAAGGCGTGAAGAGACATGCATAGTTGGAAAGGACAAAAAACAGTAGTCAAAGGTTGTTAAGCGCAAATTATTGGGATTAAGAGTTACATGTAAGAGAGAGAGAACTGGAGAAAACTAGAGCGATATTGAGTGACTCAGAGTAGAGCCACAACTACAACAGAATATTTTCATAGCAAGTAAAGGAACCTATGGCACAAAACAATGGCCCCGCTGAAAGTTGGAGTGCCATCAACAATGGTACAAAGGAAATCGAAATGAGTAACAAATATGTCGAAGGTTGAGGAAGGACCTAGAGCTTCAACTTTGACTTCACAGAAAATATTCCATAGGGATTATATTACACATCTTTAGGGGGGAAATGGTATTGGATGTCACGAACATCAATGATAGAAGTGTTCATTTTGCAACACAATTGTTGGCCTGCAAATTGTTGTGCAAGTGTTATAAGAACGAATCATTGACTTGTTGATGGATCTTAAATCCCTTGATTCAATAGTAGGAACCAAACCTGCCACTGAGGCCCAATTAAACTCTACAACATTTAAAGATGGAATGGTTCTTCAGATTTTGCGATACAGCCAAATTATCGATGGGATTTTTGTTTTCTTGTGAAGGCTCCTCCTTCAGTTCTGACTATTCTCTTCTATATGTTCTCTTGGGTAGGAATGATATGAAAGATGTAAGCCAGTATAAACCAACTTGATAGCAAACAAGATTAAGTTTCAGCTACTGGGGAAGAGGCTAAGCTTGCGATAACCCGCTGCTCAAACATCCAGACAATGATTCTATACCACAGGCCTAGTACTAATACATCAACCATGTGCACATCCAATTACTATCTGAGAAACTAATTATCAGAAAGAAATCACATATGTAATAAGATAATGGAAAGAAAAATAATTCATCTACCATAACCATTCATCACATAATAACACAACAATTCATTTTCATCACTAAAGCCAAGAACATTAAAACATTGCACCAGATAACTTGACAACAGAATTAATTTCTCTTACTCATTACTTCATCATTCATAAAACATGATAGGAAGTAGTTCTTCTCCAAGTCCAATCACATGCATTTTATGAAAACAATTTGTCTTTGGTCCAGAAGGATTTCTCAATTCATAGTTGCTTCAAAATAATTATTAACAACCAGAAAGAAAGATTTCTTACAACAACCATTGACCCCTCACTAATTGGTCGATGTCTTTATTTATAATATAAGGTTTAACTGAAATTAACGAATAAGTGCAGTTTAAGAAAAAAAAAATCGCCACGTGGCATCATCTTCTAACAATTTCTTTAACAGTCAACCTAAGATATCTCTTCAAAAGGGTGAGTTCTCTCATATTCAGACCAATGTATAAATAGTTATTCACAAGTTTGAGCCCATGGAAATATGTGTTGTTCCATAGAAGCCGCATAAATTCCCCTAATGTCCACTGCATGCACCTGGTACTTTACTAGAATGGAGTCTAACTATTGTAGCATGGTTCGGGCTATGATTGGATGTTTTGCAAATCGTTTTGCATGCCTTTGTCTTGTGTCGGTCATATTTACGAGTTCTTCGGTCCATAGTGAATCTTGTTTCACATGCGACTCCACTATGTCTCTTAGGTCCACAAAGTTGTCGGGGGTACCAAACTTGGGGAGTCTAATATCTTTCATTACTTTATTAATTTTCTCCCAGTGCTTCTTGCATCTGATCCACTGCTCTTGGATTTCTCGGTGTGGGTCTCGAGACATCTTAGCCTAGTACTTGGCTGACACATTCATATGGTTAAGACTACTTTTTACAATCATCTGAATGCCATGTTTTTCCTTGTCCTGGCCTTGCTGGACTGTCTCAATGTACTCAAGTCTTTCTACCTCTTGTTGTTCCCTTTCATACCATTTCTCCATATCCTTGCATGTCGTGAATGCCATGAGAGTGTCCTCTTAGAACTCAGCTATTTTCACAGTTAACAGGTGTCGTTCTTTCTTGAATTCATTGTAAACTTCCTTGAACTCACCTTTCAGGTAAATGATAGTCTGTGTGGTGCCTTTATAGTATTCGGAAAGATGACGCAAGTATTCCAGCTCCTTTAGGGAAGCGGCTAGTTCCTTTTTGTCCCTCTTATCTCTATCCAAGGTGGCATCTGAGAGTGCCTTTCCCACGTCGATAATTTTAGACGTCCATGTGTCTGTTTTTTTTATCAAGTTCTCCTTTGTAGTAACCATGATGGAGTGATCCAACATGACCCTTCTTTTCTTTGTCATCCTTTGCATGATGGAATTTCTCTTTTGATCATAGGAGATGGCATAGATATATTCTACCTCGTTTACCATCTCTAGTATCTGTGTATCACCCCATGTGAGCATGTTTCCTAGACCATCGATCATGTATACTTGTTCAATATTGGGCTCTGGAACTTCCTCGCTTCGCCTCGTAGGTCCGACCTCTACTTGTCGCTCATCATGGATTTGAGTGTTGGGTAGAATAAATATGTCAGCTAAATACTCGTTACTTACTTGCTCGTTGGCTACAAAACCATTTATTTCCTTTTGCAGGGATTCTTTCTTTGGCTCTTCCGAATCGGGCTTGTCCTTCAGACCTTCTTCGGTCTCCGATGTATTGGGTCCCTTTGTTTCAAGGCCACTTTTGACTTCTGTTTATTTTTTAGGGACCTCTTTTGTTTGAACTTCGGGCTTCAGGGAAGAAGTCTTCTCAGAACCCTTTTCCTCTTGGGCACACACATGCGTGTTGTGATATGACTCCAATCTCTCATCATCACTATATATATTTATAATCTTGCTCAGAGGATTAGGCATGGTTTTTCCTACCGACACCCTTCCTGTCTCTAGTTGATTCGTCCAACCTGTCGATGATGTTGTCGGTGATGCAGTGGATTCTGAGCCATCAAACCCACCAATGTTACCAAGGTTTGTGGAATCGGGGTCGCCTGGCTCCATTGGGCCTCCTTCTCAGATATTAGTTGGAAGCCTAGGTGTTATGATGAGATATAGGTTATCCTACGTCCACTTCATTAGCAGTTGGGCTTGCTGCCACAAAAGTCCCCATGTCCCCTATTCAACTTGAACCTCGGGGGAATCCTTGATTTGTACTCGAGATTCCTGATAAACATTTTTAGCTCTGATGGCTTCTTGAGGGTTACCCACTGCTTCGTCTGGTTCTGATGCTATCATCCCTTCTCGGGTCCTGAGAATTTATTTCTCCAAGGATGTTTCTTGCTCTTCCCAACTAATGGCCTTGAACCAAGTTGTTCCAGGATCAACCATCCTTCCCGCCACCTCATTCCAATCTTGAGCATTTTCGATGAAAATTTCATCTTCAAACTGGCCATGGGCATAAGGCCAATAGGATGATACCTGTGATGCGTGTTTTAGGACTATACCTTTGGGATTGTGCTTGCGAAAACAATCATTTTGGACCCAAAATTCTAATTGAATTATCCCTTCTTGCTTAGCATGCACGGTTTCTTTGACCATGTAAAAGAAAATATGAAACTAATAAGGTATGAAGTCTCACTTCTTGTCCTTTACTAAAGTGGCGTTATAACCTTGCAGAATGGTCTGATAGCAAATTTCCCCTAACACTAGTGGATCAGGGACATATATATGTAACAAATGGAGTGCCCCTGTGGCACCAAAAACCCTGATGTAGGTTTCATGCTCATCTAGATACCAGTGACCTACCTTCGATATAACATTTTTTGCTTCATTCGATAGCCTTGGGAACTCTTTCTTGAATACTAAAACATAAATGCGTGCAATGAACTGGTCACGAATAAGACAATAGGATTTTGTGTACTTGTTTTCCCATAGAATGTTGAAGTATACATGGACCAGGAGCTCAGAGGAGTGCCAGTTTAGGTTCATTCTAGAGAAAACGTTCATGGCACAGATGACGTCCAACAAATATGAGGCCATGTAGAAGGAGAGGGTTTTTCCCTCTTTCGTCGTCTGGGATTTTTGTATGCAAGTGCTTAGCTATTTGGAGGTGATGGCACCCGAATTGAAGCTCTTACCTGAAATGGATATCATATAAGATATAGGCATCCAAGCCTCTGAAAACCCTGAGAAATATTTCTCCTCATGCAACCTGTAGAGAAGAGTCATCAGTCATATGTATGGTTCCCTTAGATTGGCCGTCAGATACCAGTTGAAAGTCTATTTCATGAATTTTTTTATCTTCCCTCCACCACGACTCCATCATTTTGCTGGTGTCATGTGATGCATAGAAACTTACAATGAAATCAGTGCTCATATTTTCTTCTGGATCCCTGAGCTTGTAGTAACTCTGAACCTTTCATGGCAAGAAAACTCTAACACACTCACCATTATCGTCGTTAATCAAACATTTTTGTTCATCAGCATGGTCAATGAGCCACTTTAGGATCTCAATGCAAGGAAACAACAGAGTGTATATTTCCACCATGTACATATATGCCCTATGGATATTTGGAAGGACATCATCATCGAGTCTTCTTGTATCAGGATCATTGTGCAGGGTATACTCGAGGGGTTCTTCCTTCTTGATTTTCTTAAACAATTCTTCCTAGCAAGAGAATGTTGTTTTGGTACCAATGTTTGCCTCTGTGTCTCCGAAGGCTGGGGGTTGGAGGAAGACCTTCTTTGTGGCCGTCTTAATGAAGGGCACCGGTTTTGGAGTGAATTTTAATTTCCTTGTAACAACTAGGGAGAAGCCCTCTCCCGTTTTTGGTTCTTGCAGCTTTGGCACTCTTGGTGATTTCCTGGTGGTGGGTTTCTTTGGAGACATTGTTTCTATAATTTAAACTGCCTTTTAAACATGCATACAGGGTAGCGTTGGGTTGAAACATATGAAATGAAGTTGAAAAACATCGTTATCCAATACATACCTGTAATTCTTACTACAATTCTTTTTTAATACTTACCAACCCTTGGGAGCCTATTCTGGATCATTAACCTTGCACTTCTATGTGTTCTTAAATCTTTGTCACATATAATAGGATCATACACAATGACTTAAAAGAATATAATGGGAGAGATCATATTAGTTATATCAATCAGTTAATACAAGTAGTGAATGTAATTAAAAACAAACCGTCGTCAGATCTCTGTAAATAAATTCTAACTGGTTGATGGTGGAGATGCAGAGGGAGATGCATTGTATCAATAAGCTTAAATGGTCTCTTTTGATTTGCACACAGAAAAACAACTAATGTTCGATCTATGAATTAACTAACATATTAAATGTGTCATACCTAACTTATCTAAGGGAAAAAATGTCTCATCACGTCGCATCCCTCCAATGTACAGATCGAGGATCGACTACTATCCTTGTGTGTATTTCAATTGATATACTCCCAATAGATACTTTCGACGTTGATGATATTGGTGATCAGTGGTTGCGAAAAGTTTAAGTGCGTAGTTTCTTGGCGGGTTATCATCTTTGTAGTTTCCCAACACCGAAAACGTTTCAGGGGTCATCGATCGGCGATATTATTCCTTTACTCGTGCGATGCTTACTCTTTCATTTTTCTGTCGAAGATGACGTATCGGCTTTCAACAATATATTTAGTGGAGTTTATTCGTGGGGATGAGAAAACCTTCATTTTCCAATGCCGATGAAGATCGACGCTCGACTATTTTGAACTGCTCAAGCAATTTTAGTCACTTTTAATCTTTTTTTATGTCGAATTTCCTTAGCGTGTTGGGGAAAACTTTAGAATGTCAATTTTTTAAGTAGTTATTAAGTCACTTTTAAATTTAATATGATTCATTATATGTTCAAGAAGACTTTAAACAATTCAAACATGAAAACCTAAAGGATAAGAACAGGCAGCAGTTTCATACTGAAGTGGAAATAGATAGTGCAAAATTAAGTGGTACCCGAAAAATAGAAATGGACATAGAATTTTTAGGGTGTGTTGAGTGCTCAACTAATGGCAATTCACTGGGCGAAAGAAGAATCTATGTTCCTCCTCTGAGGCCTAGTTGATATGAAAGCTAATGGAGAATCTTAATTCGCCTTAAATCGGAACCTGTTAACCTTTGCATTTGAAGTTCTTCGGTTAATGCTTTTGGGTCTGCTTGTGGGGTTTTAACCATTTTCTTCCTTCCTTACCTTTGACCCTAACTCATGTCCCCCTCTTACAAAAGTTTAGAAAATTAGTCACTGACATGAAGGATTTAATTACCTCTTCTCACCTGCTTCAGTGTCGCTCCGCTGTCAACGAGTGTCCATAGCCTCGACAAAGATATCTGCATACCCTCTCTTACTTTTAACTCTTTTGATAATATCAATTTTATTTTGGCATGATGCCCTGAGTGAGTGAGGGAGGACAATGTATGTTTATTTACAAAGTGATATGGTTAAGGTGGATCCTTTAATAGCTCTATCTTCTGGGTTCATGTAGTCCTTTCCATCTTTCCTTCTTTCCCTTAATGTCTTGTTGAACCACAAAGTAGATACTTCTTGCATTTCTCTGAAGTCATTCATTTATTCAGGCTAGTCGGAGGATTTCTCAATGTAATCACAAGTTTTCCAGTTCTTCTCACGTTTGTAAATGAGAGATGAGTTAGAAACAGAGTTCACTATGTTTGATGATTTTAAAGACAACCATCGTCTTTTCTGACACCTTCAAAAGTACAGAAAACTAGAAGAAAAGAGACAACAAAAAGAAGAATTTCACAACCATGAAGATATTCAACATGAAACACAAATATATATATATATATATATATATATATATATATATATATATATATTATTGGAAGTATTCTTTTAGAGCTTGGTCATTTACTGGGAGGGCATCAAGTTCCCCCCTTAGATTCTTCAACTGATAAGTGTGTGCCCCAATCTTCTCATCCACTTGAAAAGGTCCAAGCCATAAGTTCTAAAACTTAGAATGTTTCCCTTTTGGTTCATTTGCCCTATCCCACATCAAGACTAAGTCTCCTACTTCAAAGTTATTTTCTTTAGCCTTATGTTTATCAAACAACCCTTTCACTATCTTTTAGTGAGATAGGAAATTTTACTTAGCCTTTTCTCTCTCTTCTTCCAGCATGAGCAAAGTGTTGATCCTTTGTTGCATGGCCAATGAGGGTTCCTCACTAGAATCTTGGGCTACGTGGAGAGATGAAAGATAGAGCCCATTTGGGAGGATGGCTTCTTTCTTGTAGACCAAAAATTATGGGGAATTCCCTCTAGATTCTTTGGGTGTGACTCTATAGGCCCACAGAGCATTATGGAGCAGATTATGCCCATTTTTTTGGTTATTTGCAACTGTCTTCTTTAATATTCTCACTAGGTTCTTATTGGTTGATTCTACCACACCATTTCCCTCGGGGTAATAATTTTTACAGTACTTAATTATGATTCCTTTTTCCAGAGAAATCTCCGTCAATAGGGTGGAAGAAAAATAATATGCATTATCAAATACTAGAACAGAAGGGACACCAAACCTGGTGATCAAATATTGTTCTATGAATTGGATCACTACCTACTCATTTACATGAGTCAGGGGAATGTCCTCTGCCAATTTTTTGAAATAGTCGGTGGCAATAAGAATGTACTTGTGCAGTTTTGAAGAGCTAGGTGTAATTTATCCTATGATATCCAACCCCCGTTGCTCAAAAGGCCTAGAAACAGTCACAAGTTGGAGTGGGACTGTTGCTCTCTTCTCCTTTCCAACGCTTATTTGACAAGTCTTAAAGTTTCTAGTGTAAGTATGAGTGTCTTTGAACAAGGTGGGCCAATAATGGTTGGCTCTCAGAATCTTATGAGCGGTGGTGTTTCCTGCGAAATTTCCCCCAACAGGGCCATCATGGAGATCCTTCAACACTTTTTCTGCATCTTCACATTCGAGACATCTTAATAGTACTCCATCATAATTGATCCAGAAGAATACCAAATTTATAAGGCGATATTGTGAAGATTTTAAGCTAAGGGCTATCCTTTCCCTAGGGTGGAGGTTTTTGGGACAAGTCCTGTGATGTAGAATATAAGTTAAATCCTTATACCAAGACTCTTGTCCACGGGAAATGTATGATACTTCACCACACCATAGTGCCATTTCATTCTCCCATCCTGAATATTCATTTACTTGGTCCTGGGCTTTGACTACGATCTTGCATAACCCTTGTTCTCTTACTAATTTGGTAGGTTCTATATCTAGTTCAAATTCTTGGACTACTACCATCTAGTTCCCTCTTCTTTCCCCCATTTCTTGTTGGGTAAACAAGGATCAAACTGCAGGGTGTGGCACAGTCACTTTAGTGTGATTCTTGACGATGTAAGACCTGAAATGTTTTACTACCTTATATACTGCATAGAACTGTTTATCTATAGTAGGGTAGTTGAGCTCATCCCCTTGAATATTAATGCTCATGAACGACACTGGGGCATCATTTTTGTTGTCATCCTTATGAGTCAAAACTGCAGCTAACGATTGGTCGGAGGTGAAAGTATAAAGGGAGAAGTCTCTATTGAAATTGGGACTTCGCAACACCAAGGCTCGGGATATAGAAACTTTGATATTGCTGAAAGAATATTTTTTCTCATCATCCCACTTAACGTCATCATCTTTAGGAATCATCTTTTGTAAGGGTTTGATGATTTCTACGAAATCAGGAGTGAACTTCCTCACAAAATTGATTTTCCCAAAAAAGTGTTGCATAGCTTTCTTGTTATGGGGTAAGGGAAGTTGAGCTATGGCCTTAATCCTTTCTGGGTCTATGCAAATGCATGCCTGAGATATAATGTGACCTAACATCTTACCTTCCTCGACACCAAAGATAGTCTTCTTAAGGTTTAAAGATATACTATATTTCCTACACCTTTCAAAAATATGAGTTAAGTGTTGGATGTGCTCTTCTCTATTATTTGAATACACTATCACACCATCTAGATACACTACCACACATTTATTGATTAGTCCCCAAAAAGCTAAGTCCATGGCCCTTTGGAAGGTTTCTCCTGCGTTAATTAACCTAAACTGCATGCGTTTATACACAAAAGTTCCCCATTTGGTTCAGAAGGTGGATTTTAAATGGTCTTCCTCTGAAACCAAAACCTGGTTGTAACCTGAGAAACCATCTAGAAGAGAGAAAATCTTTGAGCCAGATACGGTCTGTAGAAGTTGTTCCATCAGTGGGACTAGGTAATTGTTCTTTTCTGAAGCTCTGTTGATGTTCCTAAAATCTATGCATAAGCAGATTTCACCCAACGTTTTCCTCACCAGGAAAATATTTTCTACCCAGGTGGAATGCCTAACATGGAAAATGATTTTGCAATCTAAAAGTTTCTTTAACTCCTGATACATGAGAGGCTCCAGGGATGGATGAAACTTTTGAAGCTTCTATTGGAAATGTTTTACTTTGGGTTTTAAGGAGATTGTGTGTTGAATGATGTGGTTATCATATGTTTTTAGATCCCTATAAGACCATGCAAAGACATCCTGGTATTGTCTAAACAATTTGAGATAAGATTTCCTTTCTTATTTAGATATAGTCTTCCCGAGATTCACATTCCTGGGGTTCTTTGGGTTCCCAAGATTTATAGTTTCATGCAGGGGACAAGAGATACTGGTCTTTGCATTTCTAGATCCCTTAAATCGCTCTTTCAAATCAAACAGATTTTCTAGATTAGCTATCCCTTTATGGATTGTGTGAGCCTTTGATTTATCTATAGGTTGTCATGTTCGAGGATTGGTATCTATTTAATTCTCTTTGAATTATTCATCGTCAATAGTGAGATCTTTGAAATTGTCTTGGTTGGTCAAGAAGTTTATGATCTGTTCATATCCTTCACAGAATTTCAATTGGAAATGTTATTAGATACCGACGGTTTGTAGAGAAGCTCCACAGTGAATCGGGAGGCTTCATAATCCTCTAGAGGCGATAGCATGGAAGCGGTTGTGGCTAAGGAGTCAGCTAGAGTATTATTTTCCCTAGGGATCATTGTAATATTGAAGGCTTCAAAGTGCTCTATTAATATGTGTACCTCTTGCTGACAGTTCTTTAGGTGAGGAGAACTGCAATGTATAATATTTTTGACTTGTTTAACAATAATTTCAGAGTCTCTGAAAACTTGTAATTCTTTGACATTCAAATCTATGGATTTCTTTAATCCTTGTACTAGAGCTTCATATTTGGCAGTGTTTTTAGTACATTCAAACTCTAGCCTACAGGATAGGAAATGGAATTTTCCTTTAGGATCGATGAGGATGCACCCTACTCCTGACCCTTCTTGTGATTTAGATCTATCAAAATAGAGGGTCCAAATTTGTGAACGACAACTGCTCTTTTCCTTTCCCTCGTTAATTTCGTTCCTTCCCATATTTTGTTCCGTAATCTGCAGTGTAGGTTTTTGACAGAAGAGGCCGTCTCCCATCAATATCCACGACTCCTCTTGAAAAACCATTTCACAGTTTTGGGTAGGAGGAACGTCAAGCAAGAGAGGAGGAAGTTTAAGAAATAGGAATCACTGGAATAATTGCCCAATATGGGGAAATCAGTGGATGAGGGTTCATTTGGGGTTTCTATATCAGTGACCATATGTTTCATATATATCTCCCTATCGATTCTAATCATGTTCTTGTATCCCTTGAGTGGTATCCAAAGGTGTTTGCAGTTTGTAATGAAGTACCTGTTTAGCCGTTCACACCAATCTCGACTCAGTTATAGCCCATATGCCTCCGCGATGTCTACTACAATGATGTCAATCACTTGCACAAACGAGGGATGTATCGATATTCTGATCATCACATCTTTGAGTTCTCCTATGACCTTGACCTAGGTTTTGTCTAGTTGATTGACATATTTATCACTCTTGAGAGGAATGGCATTTAATTTTTTGCAAACAGACAAGGGCATAACGTTGGAGGACACTCCAAAATCTACTAAATAGTTGTGAAGGTTTCTATTGAAGACTTCAAATGTTAAGAGGAATGGCGGGACAAAAGGATTTTCCTTTCTATCTCTCGAACAGGTTTTCATAGTTTGTTTTCCCACGAGTTATGTGGAAGATAGATTTCTTTCCAAACCATTACCTGATGTCGGATTTTCTGCTGAGTTCAAAGCTTGTAACATAAATTCCTTCTGCTGAGGAATCCTGCATATGTCCATAACTGATATATTAGCCTTTAGCTTCTTCAAATGTTCGACCACATTGTAATCCATATTGGGCGATTCCCGGGTATGAATTCTTATAGGGGTTTTTTCCGGGAGATAAATATGTTTTTGGGAAATCAGGAGTTAACTTACTTTTTGAGGCATGGGTAGTGTCGATATATTTCAAGGTAGGTAGACCCTTACTACGTGTTTGTACCACCGAAACTTCCGCGGGTTGTTCCTGAGGCTCAAACAAGTTTTTGGAAGGGATGATCAGGTTGAGATCCCATATAAACATGGTTGTATCTCTTGGTGGTTCAATCTCTTCCTGGTCAATAATATTCATAACCGAACTACTTGGCTTTTTGGTCAGGGAGACTTCATCTAGAAACCGATTGGCCATCAGATTCATGGCATATACCCATTAAGGGAAGTATCTTTCAGAGTGGTTTTATTGATGATAAATACATAAAGAGTGAGACACAACATTCCCTAGATCAATATTTAAGTTAGTTGGGGGAGGTTCAATTTATTTGAAAGGCTGGTTCCTTTTAAAGAAAGGCTTATAGGGCCTTTGGCCTAGGTTTCCCTCTCCTATATTTCTCTTCATGTCTATGATCTCATTGGATAATTTATTAACCATGTGTTGTAGATCTTCTATATCTCAATTACCTTTGTCGGGAGTTTGTTAAGTTGGTTTCCCTGACGGTCTAGTCAAAAGGACTCCTCTCCTAGGAGGGGGCTGAGATTTTTTCTTTACTAGAGAGGCCTGGACCTCTTTACATCCTTTAATCTAGGATTCTATTGTCTTAGCCTCTTCAAAATTTTGCACCAGGGTTTTCTTAGTGGCTCTCTTTCCAAACATAAAAATAGAATTCAGGAGCGCATTAGCATAAACCTCGATTTTCAACTCCTGAGTTGGTCTTGTCACGGGCTAGAATTTGTTTAAGATGGTCGTTAATATTTGATTGAAAATTTTCACCCTTTCTTTCGTACTCATGGTGGTTTCAAGAAACTCAGCCATCAGAGCTCTCATTGTAGTTTCCTCTGCAAATTTATCTAAAAAATATTTCTAGAACTTGGTCCAGCTAGTTATAGATCCTACTGGCAGATTAAAATACCACATTGAAGCTGAATTTTCAAACGTGTAGGGAAAATTTTGCAGACTAAGTCTTCATGTTGAACGTTCATAAGTCTGATCGCGAGTATGAAATTCTTGATATGATCTTCAGGTAATCCACAGGTTTCAGGATCGATATTAGGAAACAACTTCTTCAGATGCCATAGAAGGTTGTGGACTGGTCTTGGGAGGGCCAAAGCATCTCTGGCTAACCATGATTGATTTTTCAAAGGCGGATTCCCCCTTTCGTCATTATGGTCATTGTTTCCTTCCATATCTTTAGGATCTGAGTTAAACTCCTCTTCTTCTGAGAAATCATCCATTTCAGAGGCGTCGTCGGCTAGTGTTTCGGGTATCGAATCAAGAGGTTCTTGGATTTCGCTAATCGTGAAATCTATTAAGTCTTCTACAAAGTGTACAAAAACTTTGTCGGGAGTGCTAACCAATGGTATTATTTGTTGTTTTCTTCGAGGGAGTATGGGAGATCAGGACAATGCACTGATATGTCAGGCATAGGCTCTTGTAATTCTCCTGAATTGATTTACCTCATTGCAAGGAAGGGTGTAAGGTATCTCAGGGTGAAAAGGTCCTTCCTCAGGCTAGGGTGAGTTAACCTCTTCGAGAGTACTCTGCGTGTGTGGGTTGTCTTGTGAATGACTAGCCATGCATGTGGGTTGTTATGAATCTATAGGTTATTTGAAATGCTATATAAAATATATGTTCATCCATTGATTTTCAGACCATCCTTCTAGCACGAATTCTGTTGATAGGTCTTAAATCCCTTGATTCAACAGTAGGAACTAAACCCGCCACCGAGGCCCAGATAGACTCTATAGCATTTAGAGATGGAATGGTTCTACAGATCTTGCGATTCGGCCAAATTATCGATGGGTTTTGTGTTTTATTATGAAGGCTCCTCCTTTAGTTAGAACTATTATCTTCTTTATTTTCTCTTGGGTAGGATCAATATGAGAGATGCAAGCCAGTATAAACCAACTTGACAACAAACATGTTTAGGTTTTAGCTATTGGGGAAGAGGATGAGCTTGGGATAACTCGTTGCTCAAACATGCAGACAATGATTCT
Organism: Picea glauca; assembly: GCA_000966675.3. Lineage (NCBI taxonomy): Eukaryota > Viridiplantae > Streptophyta > Pinopsida > Pinales > Pinaceae > Picea > Picea glauca. The sequence goes on from JZKD02S1672807.1 coordinate 1,628,730, forward strand.
ATACCACAGGCCTAGTACTAATACATCAACCATGTGCACATCCAATTACTGTCTAAGAAACTAATTATCAGAAAGAAATTACATATTTAATAAGATAATGGCAAGAAAAATAATTCATCTACCATAACCATTCATTACATAATAACACAATGATTCATTTTCATCATTAAAGACAAGAACATTAAAACATTGCACCAGATAAATTGACAAAAGAATTAATTTCTCTTACTCATAACTGCATCATTCATGAAACATGATAGGAAATAGTTCTTCTCCAAGTCCAATGACATGCATTTCATGAAAACAATTTGTCTTTGGTCCAGAAGGATTTCTCAATTCATAGCAGCTTCAAAATAATTATTAACAACTAGAAAGAAAGAGTTCTTACAAAAACCATCGACCCCTCACTAATTGCTCGATGTCTTTATTTATGATATAAGGTTTAACTGAAATTAACAGCTAAGTGCAGTTTAAGAAAAACAAAAATCGCCACGTGGCGTCATCTTCTAACAGTTTCTTTAACAGTCAACCTGAGATATCTTTTGAAAAGGGTGATTTCTCTCGTATTCAAACCAATTGATAAATATTCACAAGTTTAAGCCCATGGAAATTTGTGTTGTTTCATTGGAGCCACATCTATTCTCCTGATGTCCACTGCATGTGCCCAGTACTTTACTAGAATGGATTCCAGCTATTGTTGCATGGTTCGGGCTCTTATTGGATGTTCTACAAATCATTTAACTTTCCCTGGTCTTGCATCGATCATATTTACGAGTTCTTCAATCCATAGTGAATCTTGTTTGTCATGCGACTCCACTATGTCGCTCAGGTCGACAAAGTTGTCGGGGGTACTGAACTCAAGGAGTCTGATATCTTTCATTACTTTATTAATTTTCTCCCAGTGCTTCTTGCATCTGATCCACTGTTGTTGGATTTCTCGGTGTGGGTCCCGATACGTCTTAGCCCAGTACTTGGCTGATATATTCATACAGATAAGACTACTTTTTCCAACCATTTGAATGCCATGTTCTTCCCTGTCCCGACCCTACTGGACTACCTCAATGTACTTGAGTCTTTCTACCTCTTGCTGCCCCCTTTCATACCATTTATCCATATCCTTGCATGTCACGAGTGCCATGAGAGTGTCCTCTTAGAACAAAACTATTTTTGTAGTTAACAAGTGTTGTTCTTTCTTGAATTCATTGTAAAATTCCTCGAACTCACCTTTCATATACACAGTAGTCTGCATGGTACCTTTATAGTATTTGGCCAAATGACGCAAGTGTTCCAGCTCCTTTAGGGAAGAGACTAGTTCCTTTTCATCTCTCTTAGCTCTATCCAGGGTGGAAACCGAGAGTGCCTTTCCCACGCCGAGAATTTCAGATGTCTAGGCATCAGCTGTGTTGATCAAGTTCTCCTCTATAGTAACTAAGATGGAGTGATCCAATGTGATCCTTCTTTTCTTTGTCATCCTTTGCATGATGGACTTTCTCTTTTGATCGTAGGATATGACATCGATATCTGCTACCTCATCTATCAACTCTGGTATCTTTCGATCACCCCATGTGAGCGTGTTTCCCAGACTGTCAGTGATATATAATCATTCAAGATTGGGCTCACAATATTCCTCATTGCGCCTTGTAGGTTCGGCCTCTACTTGTCGCTCTAGAGGATTTGATTATTGGGAAGAATAAAGATGCCAGGTACATACTCATTACTTAGTTGCTCATTGGCTGCAGAACCGTTGATTTCCTTTCGCTGGGATTCTTTCTTCGGATCTTCCGGTTCGGGCTTGTCCTTCAGACCTGCTTTGGTCTCCAATGTATTGGGTCCATTTCTTTCGAGGCAACTTTTGGCTTCTATTTCTTTTTGAGGGACCTCTTTTGTTTGAACTCCGGGCTCTGGGGAAGAAGTCTTCTCAGAACCCTTTTCCTCTTGAACATGTATAGAGGTGTTGTGAGATGACTCCAAGATCTCATCATCACTATATATATTTATAATATTTCTCAGAGGATTAGGCATGCATGTTCCTACCAACACCCTACCTATCTCTGGTTGAGTCATCCTGCCTATTGACTGTCTTGTTGATGATGCAGTGGATTCTAAGCCATCAAACCCACTGATGTTACCAAGGTTTGTGGAATCGGGGCCGCCTAGGTGTTATGATGAGATCGCGGTTATCCTACATCTGCTTCATTAGCATCTTGGCCTACTACAATAGAAGTCTTCTCGTCCCCTATTCAACTTGAACCTAGGGGGAATCCTTGATTTTTTCTTGAGATTCCTGATAAAATTTGGTTGCTCTGATGGATTCTTGAGGGTCACCGACCACTTTTCTCAATTATGATGCTATCGTCCCTTCTCGGGTCCTGAGAATTTCTTTCTCCAAGGACATCTCTTGCTCTTCCAAAATCATGGCCTTGAACCAAGTTGTTCCAGGATCAACCATCCTTTCCACCACCTCATTCTAGTATTGAGCATTTTTTATGAAAATTTCATCTTCAAACTAGTCATGGGCATAAGGCCAAGAGGATGATAACTGTGATGCGTGTTTTAGGACCATACCTTTGGGATCGTGCTTGCAAAAATGACCATTTTGGAACCGGAATTCTAATTGACTTAGCCCTTCTTACTTAGCATCGGCGGTGTTTTTGACCATGTAGAATCCAAAATGAAACCAATAAGGTATGAAGGCTCGCTTCTTGTCCTTTACTAAAGTGGCGTTATAACCTTGTAGAATGGTCTGACAGAAAATTTCCCCTAACACTAGTCGATCAAGGGCATATATAGGTAACAAATGGCGTGCCCCTGTGGCATTGAAAAACCTGATGTAGGTTTTTTTCTCATCTAGATACCAGTGAGCTATCTTTGATATAACCTTTTGTACTTCATTTGATAGCCTTGGGCACTCTTTCTTGAACAGTGAAACATAAATGCGTGCAATGAACTAGTCACAGAGAAGAGAATAACATTTCTTATACCTGTTTTCCCATATGATGCTGAAGTATACATGGACCAGGAGCTCAGAGGAGTACCAGCTTAGGTTCATTCCAGAGAAAATGTTTCTGGCACAGATGACGTCCAGCAGATACGAGGCCATGTAGAAGGAGAGGGTTTCTCCCTCTTTCGACGTATGGGCTTGTCGTATGCAAATGCTCAGCTATTTGGAGATGATGGCACCCCAATTGAAGCTCATGCCTGAAATGGCTACCGTATAAGCTAGAGGCATCCAAGCCTCTAAAAAACGGGAGGAATATTTCTCCCCATGCAACCTGCAAAGAACAACCATCAAGTATATGTATGGTTCCCTTATATTGGTCATCGGATACCAGCCAAAAGTCTGGTTCATGAATTTTTTTTCTTCCCTCCACCATGACACCATGATTTTGTAGGTGTCATGTGCTTCATAGAAACTTACAACAAAATCGGTGCTCATATTTTCTTCTGGCTCCCTAAGCTTGTAGTAACTCTGAACCTTTGATGGCAAGAAAACCCCGACACATGCACCATTATCGTTGTTAATCAAACATTTTTGTGCATCAGTGTGGTCAATGAGCCACTTTAGGATCTCAATACAAGGAAACACCGAAGTCCGGATTGCCACCATGTGTAGATATTCCCTATGGATATTTGGAAGGACATCATCATCAAGTCTTCTTTTGTCAGGATCATTGTGCGAGGAATACTTGATGGGTTCTTCCTTCTTGATTTTCTTAAACAATTATTCCCAACGAGGGAATGTTGTTTGGTCCCAAGGTTCACCTCTGTGTCTCCGAAGGCTAGGGACTGGATGAAGAGCTTCTTGGTGTCCATATTAATGATGGGAACTGGTTTTGGAATGAATTCTAATTGCCTTGCAACCGCTGGGGAGGAGTCCTCTCTCATTTTTGGTTCTTGCAGCTTTGGCGCTCTTGGTGATTTCCTAGTGGTGGGTTTCTTTGGAGGCATTGTTCTTGCAATTTAACCGGTCTTTTAAACATGCATATAGAGTAGCATTGGGTCGAAACATATGAAATGAAGCTAAAAAACACCATAAGACAATACATACCTGTAATGCTCGCTACGATTGTTTTTTAATACGTACCGACCCTTGGGAGCCTCTTTTGGATCATTATCCTTGCTCTTATGTGTGTTATGAAATCCCTGCCTCGTAGAATAGGATCATACATGATGACTTAAAAAAATATAAAGAAAGAGATCCTGTCATTCATATCAATTAGTTAATATGAGTAATGAATGTAATTAAAAAAAAACTGTCGTTGGATCTCTGTAAATAAATTCTAACAGGTTGACGGCGGAGGCGTAGAGGGAGATGCATTGTATCAACAGGCTTAAATAGTTTCTTTTGATTTGTGCACGGAAAAAAAACTAATGCTCTATCCATGAATTAACTAACATATTAAATGTATCGTACCTAACCTATCTAAGCGCCAAAACATCTCATCACGTTGCATGCCTCTGGTGTATAGATCATGGATTGGCTACAATCCTTGTGTGTATTTCAATTGATATACTCCTAGTAATATATTTCCAATGTCGATGATATCGGGGATAAGTGGTCCTGAAAAGTTTAAGTGCATAGATTCTTGGCGGGTTATCATCTTTGTAATTTCCCAACGCTAAAAACGTTTCATGGGTCCCTAGTCGGTGATATTATTCCTTTACTCGCGCAATTCTTACTCTTTTGTTTTTCTGCCGAAGTCGACATATCAAGTTTAAGCGATATCTTTAGTGGATTTTATTCACGGGGACAAAAAATCCTCCATTTGTTGACGCCAATGCAGATCGAAACTTGGATATTTTGAACTTCTCGAGCGATTTTTGTCACTTTTAATTTTTCTTGATGCCGAATTTCCTAAGCGTGTTGGGGAAAACCTTAGAATGTTGATTTCTTAAGTAATTATTAATTCCCTTTTAGATTTAAGATGATTCTTTATATGTTCAAGAATGCTTTAAACAATTCAAACATGAAAACATAAGGAATAAGCACAGGCAGCAATTTCATACTGAAGTGGAAATAGATAGTGAAAAATCAAGTGGTACCCAAAAAATTGAAATGGGCATAGACTTTTTAGGGTGTGTTGAGTGCTCAACACAACTACAGTAATCCCAACCACATAAAAGTGTTCAGAAGGGGTCCAAATGAACTAGACCACCTTCCTAGTGAATCATTTTTTTAAATATTGTATCAAGGCCCAAGAGAAGGGTACAAAATGTCACTATGCATGAGTTTTGATTTTGATAATGTTGGAGGGAATATAGCCATGCAATATTCCAAGTTATGGAATATGATAAAGAAACAGAGGAAACTGGACAATAGTGTTAAATTTTTTGTATACTTCAATAATATTAGGTATCTAATCAAACATGCACCACACATCTCAACCGATACAATGTAAACCTACAAGGATATTGTGTGATTCAAAGAAGGGATGCACCACATGTACGTGCAAGCAAATAAGGACCATCCATGCTACTGGCTCCCAACTAGCTATAGGTTGACAAAAAAGGATGTATGATTTATTGTGAATGATTGGGAAAATGGGTGGGAAATCCTAGCATAGAAAACATGGCACCCAGAAGATGAAGAAGAACATGATGAGAGTGATGAAGAACTAGATGAGGGGTAGGGGAGTGATTAGTACAACAGTGCTGGATATATGCATGGGACATTAATAGCAGAGGCACAACAGACAATTCCTATGACAGGAGTCAAACTAAAAGATAAGGGGAAGGATCTGTCATGAGTTTCATGCAAGAAGACTCAAGCACACAGGGAACCCTCAGTTTATAGTTTGACCAATGACCACATGGACTGAATCAACTACCAAGTACAACATGTTGCAAAGGAAGTCATTGAGGAAGTGATGAGGAAACATGCATATAAGCACTAGAAGGTGTAGGAGGAGATGATAGCACTAAAACAACTCTTGGAAGCAACCAACATAACAAAAGAGCACATGTAAAAGGTGGGAACATCCACAATCCCGATGGAGGAAGTAGAGACTGCTCATCCAGTCTTAACCAAGATAGAAGTTGGACACAAAACACTACAAATTGAGATAGACTCAATTAAGCTCCCAATGGTAGAATTACATGAATAGGTGAAGGAAATCAACTATTCAAATATTGTGGTGTCACAACTCCCAACACATATATTACAAAGCCTACAAATGGGCATGTTGCATGAGATTAGGATTTGAGAAGAGGAAGTACACTAGGAATTGAACAAAGTACATGATGAAAAGGCTCAATTGCAATAATAGTAGGAATAGTAGAATGGAAAGTGGAAGAAGTAAAGAAGGAAAAGAATGAGGCCAAGGAAAGGGCCAGGAAATCCCAAAAGGAAAGAGATGGAGTCGAGATTATGGCACAAAAGACACAAGAGATCATCTAGAAGTTGTACAGAGAAATCCTAGAGGTCTCGATTCTGGTAGAAACTACTATGGAAGAGAAGGTATTGAAAATTGGCAAAGTCACCAAAGGATTCTGATCCAATATTGAGGATCTACAATTGCAAAGCATGCCAAGCATTCTACTACAAGTCCGATCAGGAAGAGAAAGGACGATAATGACAATAATTTCCAACATCAAGAAGATAGAAGTAGAGTGCACAAAAATTTACGAGGAGAGCGCAAAATTATGGACAGACTTGGTGGAATATCCAGAGATGAAGGTTGTGGAGGAAAAATTAAGAGAAGCACAGGAAAATTCCTAGAAAATTTCAGAGAGAATCAACACAATTCCACCAACTTAATGTATGACAACAATTTTTGGATAGAGGCATTCATATGTGCAGGTGGAACAGATGAGGGATCAACAAAATATCCTTAAATGACATTTAGGAACGTTGGAGGAAGAAGAAATAAAGGTGATAGGTGAATTGGCCACTAGACATGGAAAGGTGAAACAAGTCACCCATGAAGCAGAAGAAAACTTCACATCCTTGACTGTGTAGTGGGTCAAAGAGATTGTGGAAACAAAGAAAGTGATAATAAAGGAAGTTGCGACAATTAAGAAATCCTCCCAGAAGTTAATCTAAGAGAGGAGAAGCATGCAACGAGACTAAGTGGCTTAGGACAAGCTATAGTTGAGTGTTGGAGGTCTATTGGACATGTAGTTTTGGATACAATTTTGATAAAAATCCTAAGTATAAAATATTTGCGCAGAAAAAGAAGGAAGACTAGGGAGTTTGCAATTGAGGTTCATCAAGAAGTACAACACGTAGAAAAAGGAATAAAGAAGAAAGAAGAAGAAAGAAGAGAAGAAAGAAAGTGAAAAGGAAGGATTATAGCCCGACGTGCTAAAGATGGAAGGATGCAAAAAAGTAGGAAGAACAATATTGAAATTACAAAAGAAGCATGCAAACATAAAATCAGGTGAAAGCATCCTGAACAACAAGTTAACTTGAGATATCATGTATTGTAATAGGGTTTTGGGATGAAAAAAGTAGTGTTTTAAGCCCTAGAATTTACGTATAAATATGTAATCGGTTGGGAGATTAGGGGTGTCTTTTCGTTCATGTTATATTGGTTATTGTTATGCGTTTGTTCTATAGAATAAGAGTGATAATATAGGCTAATAAGAAAATAATTTGTGTCTGAATGATAAAGAGATGATGCAGAGAGAAAGATAGAGGCTTGCACTGTATAGTGGCTAGGATAAGAGAAAGGAAAGATAACCATGATGTATCTTTGTAAAAACAGTGTGCAAGCCTAATGTAATTACCAAATGCATAATAAATAAGCCAACCATTGTAGACGTAGCCCATAGTTGGGTGAACCATCTTAACTTATGTGTTCAATGTCTTTTGTGTGATTGTTCATGGATTTTTCCTGATGCATATTAGATTATATTTGTCTTATGTATACTCATTGCACAATTGTTACAGTCAAACATTTATGTTTTAATATGGAATATAATGGTAATATGAATCTAAAATCACTAATTAGCTAATAAAGAATAAAGACAGAACAATGCGCACAAAAACAATAATTAAGAATGAAAAAAATGATCACCTCCCATTCCCTCACTATTGCAGAAACATGGTTCCTACGGTCCCAATAGATACCTCGTGTGAGAATTTGTCTACATGCAAGTGATTCTGAAAGGGTGATTGTCTGAAGGGTTTTTTTGGTCCAGGATAACTCAAACCTAGGGTGTTACAACCACGTGCAACACCAATAGCTACCATAAGTTTCATGTTTGTAGAGAAGGTTGTAGATGAGTCTATTTGTTATAATTAACTACCAGAAAAGTACTACATTGCAATATGTAGATTTGTGCAAAGAGGAGCATGTGTGAAAGATAACCATGCTTTTATTTCCCATATGGATGTGTGAAGGGTTTTCAACATTGCTGGATATTGTAGCAGGTCATTGGAGGAAAAGAGGAGTCGACCTATGAGTATGTTTTCCAGAGAGGGGTCGATCTTCCCAAGAATATTCACAATGAAGGATTTTAATTTGCTATAGAAGGGTCACAAACTGTGAGTGCCATCAGTTTTCATGTGGAATAAGAGAGAGATCCTAGGTGCACCCAAATCCTACACATTGAAGACATGCAATCTATGTTGTGAGATCACTATCCTCATCTAGAGTTGTGAATTGAGTTTGTTTGTTGCTAAAGGGGAAATTTTGGATACATGTGCCCGAGGAGGAGTCACTGCCTATGTAATCAATGCATTTCACTATTTTTTCCACTGAGGAATTGTTGTATAACTTATGAAAGAGTGACATCATCGATTTGAGTGTAAAGGAGCCATTATATGATATATTTTTTATTTTTTGAGATCCGCAACATACATATTGACAATTGTAAAAGAGTGTATGTGCCACTTTGTTGTATAATTTTTGTTCCTTCCAATTCGTTGAGGCGAAACCACTACTTTTCATTTATGCATTAAGGAAAGAGAAACTAGTAAGTGAAGTTTTATTTGAGTGCTACAAAAGAGAAGCTCATACCGTAACAGAGGAGAATCCCATAAAATTCCATGTGGAGGTTTTAATATAATTTATTATATTACGTTTAAATTAATTATATTGTTAATGTAAAGTCATACTCAATTGTTTAAAATACATGAATTTACTCATTTACGTGTATTTATACAAACAAATATTGAATATATGTTATATATATATTACTCATATTTGAATTGGTATCATAACATGGTTTCAAAAAACCCATGCTAATTGCGCATGTTGGCCCTTTACCAAGTTTTGGGAGATTCTTGGTCATGTTGACCTATTTTGGGACTTCGATAGATTGTCGAAGGAGGAGCGCAAGATGAAGTAGATATCACGGGATCTCGACCCCTTTTTGGGTCCTTTTCAAGTTTTTGGAATTATGTAATGGGATTGGGATGTCGGCCCATGGGTTTACCCATGTTTAGGCCTATTTTGTATATATAAATAGATGCTTAGGCTAGATAGAAGAAGTAGTGCATCGATATGATGTGAGACTGGTTGTGTTAAGTGCTAGTGTGGATTGTAAGGGATTTGTGACTACTTTCAGAGACTTGCAGAGCTAAGTGAAAGTGGTTGTAATAGACTTTGGAAGGCTTTGTGCTATAACATAAGGAATAAGGATCTAGCGAGCTGCGTAGATCTTTGTCCTATGTGGAGTAGGGTTTTGAGGCTCTATGATTGAAACCGATTAATTGAAGACAATAAAGAATAAGAGTTGGTGGGCGTAGCCCCAGGGTGGGGGTGAACCACGTAAATACTATGTTATGCTCCTTTGTGCCTTGTCTTGATGTGTTCACAGGTTATTTTCTAAGTGATTTGATATGTTTAGATAGATATACTTATGCTTTGTTCTTATGATATGCGAGAATGTTAGATCTGATCTATATGGCCATGCTTAGTGCTTAATCTACTCGATCTGATCTATTTATCTATGCCAAGTGCTTAAATACATTATATTAGTGTGGATGTTGTGAAGCCCTAATTTATCAGCGAAGTGGATATTGATTGCATATTGAGGAATATGCGTTGCTTAGTTATTTATTAAGTAGTAAAATCACAGATCTATGTCCCATCTAAGGTTGCAGACACCTGAGTCTTGTAACCACCCCTGCATCTACCTCAAGTGAGACTTCATCTGCTTCGCAAGTGTTTTCGAAAGGGCCGGTAGTTAGGGCTTTTTTGGTGCATTGTTGTAGCGTTGAACCCTGAGTCTGCCCCTGTGCCAAAAAATGGTTCCATTGCCAGGACCTAAAGCTGGGATTGCTGGGAATTGAGAAAGAAGAAGCTATGTGCAAAGATTCATCCTAAAATTGTGAAAGATTTGTGCATAGATCGATTTCTCTAGTGCGTAGTGTTCTACTTGATTTATAAAGCTCGGTGCTAAAAGAAAGAAGCCCGATATGAAGAAAAGAAGTTAGATATGAAGGAGAGAAGCGAGATCTAAAAGATTTTGTGCTCTAAGAAAGGTGAAAGTGAGAATTTCTTATTAAAAGAGGTAAGATCTGCAAGCTATGTGCTCTGATAAAGGTAAGAATAGTGAAAAGTTTTAGATTTGGAAGCTTTGTTCTCTGTAGAAGTAAGATAAGTGGAAATTTTTGTTTCTAAATTTTATATCTAGGTATGTTTGATAGGTTTTGTACTAGCTTGAAAAATAGGGCACTAATAGATGAAATGAGGCTTGATATGAGTAGATCTGATAAGAATAGTGAAAGATATGTTATACCTATGCATAGAAAGAATGTTTATATTAACAAATGGATGCAGGATCCTAGAGAGAATTTGTTGCAAGTTAGCTCATATGCTCCTAGCACGCAGTACAGGAGAAGTTGGGGATCATTTAAAAGGAAGATAGGATTAACCCTTTGTTATAGTTGCAGAAGATCGGGACATCTTGCTAAGGAATTCCCTGGGAAAAGACCTAGTTGTCTTTGTGGTAAACATATGGAACATGAAGTGTTGGATTTCCCTAGAATGATTGCTAAGCTGGAAGAAATGAATCTAAATAAAGAAAACCCTAAGGCAGATCCAAAAATGGCAGAATCCCAGGAAGAATCAGAGAAAGTATTGTTGCAAATAAATGAAACCCTGAATGACCATCAACATATCAAACTATCATATATATTCAAGGAAAAAGAAGTCATTAAAGTAGGAATAGGAGGCTTTGACATTGACTATATTTTGGATGAAGAAACACAGGTGAATATCATGATAGAAAGAACTTGGGAAGCCATAGGGAAGCCTTCTATGATCCATTCATTAGGAGGAATAGGACTATTCAGAGGAAAAATGATAAACCTATGTGGGAAGCTTGCTCGCATACCTATGGACGTTAATGGAACTTCGACAGAAGAAGATTTTGAGATTATTAAATTTATTGAAGACAGTACCCCATTTACCATGTTACTAGGAAAACCTTGGATTGATAGAGATCAAGCCATACGAAAGGAAGAAAAAGAATTTTTGGAGCAGAAGAAACAAGAGTTAAAAGATTTCATGACCAGAAGGATTGCACACTTGATTGAAGAACAAGACAACAGATCGAATCTATTTAACACTAGAAACCCAGATATCGAAGCTGAGATAACACTAGAGGATCCACAAAGCACCGAAGTACTTATCTTAAACAAATACGATCACCTTTGAATCTTAGGAAAGAATAACAACAACACGCAGTGACTATGTCAAATGAAGATAAGAATCAGAATGGAAAAAGACATACTGAGATGAAGCTCACTGGAAAGAAGGATAGAAAGCTAAGTAAGAAGACAACTAAGTTTGAAAAGTTGCAGAAGGTTCTAGAGGGAACTTCGTAGACAGAAAATTTGCAGAATTGGAGCTTCGCTGGGATATCAGAACAACGACACATGGCACTTCACCATGCTGAAGAAATATATCCGTTGGGGACATTATAATGATTCAATCAACACTCCAAACGGGAAGAAAGGCAATGATGGTTCATCATCAGACTACATGAGACCAAAATGCAAACTACTCTCACCTCATATGACTTTGATTTCATTGTAGAAGCACTGAACGATGCTTCGCTGGAGACAGAAGAGAAGCAAGAGGCTCAACAGGAGGAGATATACAATCGAATTAAGATTCAACTTCAAGGGGTGCAGGAGAAACTACAATCCAGTTGTACAATTTCCACTGCGCCTCTACCATTAGAAACACTAGAACTGGGAGATGAGCTAGTTCAATTCCATTGAACCGCTAACACAGTCAAAGCTTTCCTTCGATGAGCAAAAGAAGAAACAATGCAAGCCACCCAGGCTTTAGCACAATTACAAGAAGACCTTCTATAACAACGCAGTGCTATAGAATAGGAAAATCTTTCTCTCCAAGGGAAGTGGGATGAAGAAAGAGCACACTTGTAGAAAAGCAAGGAACAGTCACTCGCGGAGAAACTCGAAGTAAAGGAAAGGGTCAACAAAGCACTTTGCTCTATGACAGTCATCAAAGTAAAGGCCAAAGAGAGAGTTCCACAACAAGTAGTGCAACTTGAAGAAGTGTTTCAAAAACTACAACAACGCATACCAGATTTTGAGCTACGTACAATGCCTGAGACCCCGCAAGATGTAAGATATCAAAGGGAAGCAACCGCCAGGAGCTTAGTTGAGAGACCGAAGACTCTTTCTGAGGAGTGCAAGCAACTAATTAAACACAGTGCCCAAACATATCAGAACCTCCCTGAGAACCGAGAGTTACAGACGCTAGATTCGTAGCTCCAGGAAGCGAAGCAACACGCAGACACACTACAAGTGCAGCTGAAGGCCCTGTCAATTGTAGACAAAATGAAGATATCTTAAGAGCAAAGCTAGAACAGGTTATCACCACAATGGAACAAATCCTAGAAGGGCCATTGAATGACTCAGTGATCCAGGAGTTCGTCGAGTAAGAAGTTGTAGAAAAGAAGCAGGTCGAAGCAGATCGAGCCAAGCTTGAGGCATTCGAGGCAAAAATAGTTAGAAAAGAGTGACTCAAGACGAGCCACAAGTGAGTGTTGGGGGCATGTTGGCCCTTGACCAAGTTTTTGGATATTCTTAGTCATGTTGACGTATTTTGGGACTTCAACATCCTGTCGAAGGAGGAGTGCAAGACGAAGCAGATCTCACGGGATCTCGACCCCTTTTTGAGTCCTTTTTGGGTTTTGGGGATTATGTAATGGGATTGGGATGTCGGCCCATGGGTTTACCCATGTTTAGGCCTATTTTGTATATATAAATAGATGCTTAGGCTAGATAGAAGAAGTAGTGCATCTATGTGATGTGAGACCAGTTGTGCAAAGTGCTAATAACCAAGTGCTAGTGTGGATTGTAAGGGCTTTGTGCCTACTATGAGAGACTTGCATAGATAAGTGAAAGTGGTTGTAACATATCATGGAAGGCTTTGTGATGTAATGCAAGGAAGAAGGATCTAGCGAGCTACGCAAATCTCTGTCCTATGCAAAGTAGGGTTTTGAGGCTCTGTTCTTGTAACCGATTGAATGAAGACAATAAAGAAGAAGAGATGGTGGACGTAGCCCCAAGGTGGGGTTGAACCACGTAAATAGTATGTTATGCTGCTTTGTGCATTGACTTGATGTGTTCACATGTTATTTTCTAAGTGCTTTGATATGTTTAGATAGATCTACTTATGCTTTGTTCTTATGATATGCGAGAATGTTATATCTGATCGATATGGCCATGCTTAGTGCTTAATCTGCTTGATCTAATATATTTATCTATGCTAAGTTCTTAAATACATTAGATTAGTGTGGATACTATGAAGCCCTATTTTATCAGCGAAGTGGATATTGATTGCATATTGAGGAATTGAAGGTGCTAAGTGATTTATTAAGTAGTACAATCATAGATCTATGTCCCAGCTAAGGTTGCAAACACCTGAGTCTTGAAACCACCCCTGCCTCTACCTCGGGAGACATCATCTTCTTCGAAGGTGTTGCCGAAAGGGTCGATAGTTAGGGATTTTTTGGTGAGCTATTGTAGCGTTGGACCCCAAGTCTGCCCCTGTGCCAACATTGCATTGTATTGGAAAGATACTATAAGGAAAGGAAGTAAAAAATAAAAAGAAAAAAAAAGGAAAAAAGGAGGGTAATTATTTTTTACCAATGGTGGTTTAGAGGCTTGTGGTTTTGGTAAACCATTGGCGCATGGTATTTCGTTGGATCATGGTTTTGGAAAACTATTGGCCCATGTTTTTTTTAAATATATATAATATTATTGGAGAGATAAAGTAAAAGGAAGAAATCAAAGTCAAGTTATATAGAAGGAGAAGTATTTCATAAGGAGTGTTTGAACATTAAGAATTAATATTTAATTAATCTATATTAAAATATCAATATAAAAGTAAAATACAAGGTTAAAATAATCCTTACTTGCGTGTAGCAATGAAGATTTGAACATCTTCATAAGGGCATATTTGAACATCTTCCCTTTAGGTTCCTATGACTGTCTAATTGGGATGGATTGGTTAGACCAGCATCATGCCATCCTAGACTATCATAACTAGGCCTTTACTTGCTTGGATGAGGAAGGGACCGTAAGGAAGGTGCAGGGAATTCCCAAGGCAATAACCATCCGAGAAATTTCAGCATTGCAGCTAAAGAAATGTTACAAAAAAGGGTGTCAAATATTTTCAACACATATGGAAGAGACACCTAAAGATAAGGTGCCAAATTTGGAAGATTATGCAGTCTTGGAAAAATTTGAAGATGTATTCAGGGAGGTACCATGACTACCCACAAAGAGAGATATTGATTTCTCTATAAATTTAATGCCTGGATCAGCTCCATTGTCAAAGACTCCTTACATAATGACTACACCAGAGCTGAAGAAGTTGAAAATGCAACTTGAAGAGCTCCTGAAGAAGGAGTATATACACCCAAGTGTGTCACCTTGGGGTGCCCCAGTCTTGTTTGTGAAGATGAAAGATGGAAAATTAATATTGTGCATTGATTTCAGACAATTGAATAAAGCGACTCTTAAGAACAAGTATCCTCTGCCAAGGATTGATGATCTTTTTGATCCATTGAAGGATGCCAAGATATTTTCAAAGATAGATCTCAGGTCAGGATACCATCATGTAAGTATTAAAGAGGAAGATATCAGAAATACTACCTTCAGGACAAGGTATGGTCATTATGAGTTCACAGTGGTGCCATTTGGGTTGTCAAATGCACCATTTTTTTTCATGTTCTTAATGAATGGTGTTTTTCGAGAATATTTAGACAAGTTTGTCATTGTCTTTTTGGATGAAATTATGATATACTCTAAGTCAGAATCAGAGCATGAACATCATTTGAGAATGGTGTTGCAAGTATTAAGGGACCATCATTTGTATGCCAAATTGAGCAAGTGCTCATTTTATGAGAAGAAAATTCATTATTTGGGGCATATCATTTCAAAGGATGGGATAGTAGTGGATCCTGAGAAGATAGAAACCATTAGAGAATGGTCAATGCCAAAGAATGTAGCAGAGGTCAGATCATTCATGGGCCTTGTACGCTACTATAGGATATTTATTGAAGGATTTTCAAAGATTGCACACCCAATCACTTCCTTGCAAAGAAAGGGTGTGACATTTCAGTGGACATTGGATTGTGAAAAGAGATTCCAACACTTGAAACAATTATTAGCAAGTGCTCCAATACTAAGGATTGCAAACCCAAATGAAGACTTCATTGTATGCACATATGTGTGTAAAGAGGGACTTGGTGGAGTCCTCAGTCAAAATGGGTTTGTTATATGTTATGAGTCAAGGAAGTTAAAGGAACATGAAAAAACTATGCCACTCATGAGTTGGAGTTGCCATCCATAGTGCATGCCTTGAGAAAATGGATACATTACCTCATGGGGAAAAGGTTTGAGCTAATAAATGACCATAATGGTCTAAAATATTTATTTGATCAACCAACTCCTAATACTAGGAAAAGCATATGGTTAGAGTTTTTAAGTGAATATGACTTTGATATAAAGCATATCAAAGGGAAAGAGAACAAAGTGGCTAATGCAATCAAAAGAATATTGCATGAATTGCATGCTAAAACCATTAACATGTACCAATCAAATTTCAAAGACATAACTATAGAGGCTGCCAAATTAGTTTTGCATTACAAGGAATTAGTGGCAAAATTATAACAAGGTAATTTGCAACAAAAAATTGAAGAATACGAGCTAGATAATGATGCAATTCTCATGTACAGGGGCATAATTTATGAACCAAATTCTCAGGAATTAAAAAATCTAATATTGAGAGAAATGCATAACGTGCCTTATCCTGGGCACCCAGGATATCAAAAAACTATTGCAGCTATCAAGAGCCAATATTATTGGCCAGGCATGAAGAAAGAGGTTGTTGATTTTATTGACATATGTTTGGAATGTCAAAAGGTAAAGGATGCGCATAGACACCCAACTGATTTGATACAACCATTATCCATTACTGAGTGGAAATGGGAAGTTGTAACAATGGATTTCATCACTATACTTCCTAGAACAAACAAGCAACACGATTCTATCATTGTAGTGGTGGATAAGCTTACTAAGGTTGCCCATTTTGTTCTAGTTAAGATCACTCACAAGGAAACCAACATTATTGATATTTATATGAGGGAAATTGTTAGATTACATGGCATACCCAAGACAATTGTGTGTGACAAAGATCCAAAATTTACCTCAAAATTTTGGAAAGAGTGATTTAATGGATTTGGAACAAATTGGAATTTTAGTACAACTTATCATCTAAAATCAAATGGACAAACAAAGAGGGTGAATCAAGTGATTGAGGATATGTTGAGGATGTATGTGATGGATAAACCATCAAAATGGGAAAACTACCTACACTTGGTAGAGTTTTCTTATAACAATGGGTACAAAGCATATCTAAAGACGATCCCATTTGAGGAACTTTATGGAAGAAAGTGAAACACACCAGTAAGATGGGATAACCCAACAAGCAGAGTAGTGGTAGGGCCAGATTTGATCAGGGAAATGGAGGAGTAGATGATTAAAATAAAACAAAATTTAAAGGTTTCCCAAGACAGGAAGAAAAGCTATGCTGATAAGGGAAGAAATCACATGGAATTTAAAGTGGGTGATCATGTATTCTTGAAAGTGAGGGCCAACAGAAGTTCCTTGAAGTTGGTAAATTGTTCAAAGTTGGTAGCTCGCTATTGTGGGCCATTTGAAATCCTAGAGAGGATTGGTCCAGTAGCTTATATGATTGCATTTACTACATATATGTCTGTGCATAATGTATTCCATGTATCATTACTCAATAAATATATACCTTATGATATTCATGTTATTGATTGGAATGTGATTCAGGTGGATCAAAAAGGTGCTTTTCAAGTGCATCTGATACTCATTCTGGACCAAAAAATAAAACATCTTCGAAATCTCGCCATAGGGCTTGTAAAGGTCCAATGGACCTGGTATGGTCTTGAGGACGCTACTTGGGAGCATGAGGATGCAATGCAGGCAGAATACCCACATATTTTTGAGGATTTTTGAAATTTTGTTGTATATGGGTACATGATGCACTAAGGACAATGCATAAATAAGGGGAGGGGATTGTAATATCCCTATGCCAAACCCAATGGTAATGTAGATGAAAATGTACTTAAGCTAGTGAGTTGTTTGATATCATTTTGTATGCACATTTCATGGCATAGGTTGCGCTTGTACTACGCACTAAAATGATGAAGTGTGCACATTCTTGGATACCGCACGTAACAACTTGAGTGCGCATGATATTGAGGCCAGCGAGCCTTTTGTATATATGTTGTGTTTATAGGTTGGTGAGCTAATTATTATAAGCTAGGATTCTTATATTTTGATTAGGATGGATAGCCTAGATGTTAAAGGCCAATGTGCCTATTTTTATATATGTCTCATAATTAATATAAAATACACCACTGCGCGTAGACCAACCACGATAAAAGAGTATGGGGGACCAAACTCCACTAGTTAGGGAAATGGTGGGGGATAAAAGTTAAGGAAAAGGGCTAAGCTAGGGAGCTTAAGCCAAAAAGGAATATTATATTAATATTTCTTAAATCATAAAGTATGGATAATTATTTTATCCTAAGTTCTAATGTTGGGGACAAGTGGGCCAAAGTAGCTCCCAACATGACAAGTGTTAAGTTGGCAACATGCATACATATTGTTGGGACTTAGTTCATTTTCCCATCTTTTCCATCATTCTTCCCATGATTCCTTCCATCATTCAGTCATCTAGTGAATCATCCATGAGCATGCACACACCCATTGAGATATCTTTCGTATCTTCATGATTGTACATGAACTTGTATCCATAGTCATTTTGTGTTAGTGTATCTGGTTATCTTGGGAGTTGGACTGAAAAAGAAGGTTGTCAGGCCCGTGGGATATTGAAGAGGAGGGTTGTTAGGCCTATGATAAATTCTTTGGGTGAGAGAATTGTTGGGAATTGATTTCTTGAAGGTGTTATACTGCATCTATAGTGCTTTGAGACTTCTTGTCCGGCCTGTCGCTGAAGCTCAGAAATGAAGTGGGGCAGCCAAAGGAATGTTGAGAAGAGAAGGGGCACACTTCCTGGGTGGGATAGGAATGTGGGGAATGAGGGACTGTAGGTTGTTAGTTTTTGTTTGCACCTGAGACAGAGTCTTTCTTGTTGTCAATGAGCCTATAGCCTGGTTAGGAATCCCTTTACTCAGGTGGAGTTTAGTCCCAGCTCAGGGGTGACTTACTGTTGAGAGTGATGAACAATGTGGTCTAAGGATGGGTGGTTTTTGGAAGGTCTTCACAAAGTTGGCGACATTCTTACCAAGATAAGTGCCAATTGTGTGATAAATTTACATGCTGCATTGTTATTTACGTACTTATTTTATGGGTTATCATATGTGTGCTTATAGCTGTGTTTATTTTTATGGGTGTTTCTTGTTTATGATGCATGTATATGTTTACTATTATTTCAGTGTGAATCCATGAATTTACAGATGTCCTCAGTTCTTTACGTTATATATATATGTTTCCTTAAGAGTTTTTTGTGTACATATTTTAATTGCATGCAGTTCGAAAATTTTATGTGGCATAGCTCAGTTGGATACTGGGTATGTTACAGTATGTTCCGCAGAGAGAACAAAATAGTTCTTTGGGGTAGCGTGGCCCGGCATGGATGGTTGGGGACGTTACAATATTGTATCAGAGCTTCAGTTTTCAACATTGAGCCTAGATGGGTCGAGAAAGTTGAGTTGAAGCGAAGTTTCAAAGATGATTTATTTGGAAGTGGCCAAATTTCAATTTATAGAGCGTCCATGGTAAAAAGTATCAGGAATTGGGTAGAATTAGGGAAAAGCCCCAATTATTGTTGTTAAATTCATGATAAAATGGAGAAATTAGGCCAAGTGATGAGATATTCATGATTTAATATCTGTTCTAGCAAATTCGGATCTAGACTGGGTAGAATTTGAAGTTACGGTCAAGCCATGATAGATGGAGCGAGTTTAATGGTTAAAATTCTCAATTTGTGAATTGATTTTGTATAAATTCATTCCAGAAATGTTAACTTACAATGATTTGTTGTTTCATAAGTTGAACTGGTGTTATCGGGGTGAAATTGAACAAATTTCATGGTTGCGGAATGTTGATGGTAAATTGGGGAAAAAGTTTAGCCAAAAGCCCCAATTTCTACAGTGGAATTCACGAGGAATTGATGTGCATAAAAATGAATGTGCATAGGTGGGTGCACTAAAAATGTATGATGTGCAGTGAAAATCTTGTGATAGGTAAAATTTGAATATGGGCAGAAATATATTGGCATGTTGGTGCACGCTAAATTTTGGTGTCGCGCAGAAAAATGTTAGTGTGTGGGTGTCTGCGCTAAAGTTTGGTGCCACGTGGAAAAATGTTGGTGTACAGGACCACATGATAAATTTACCATTGCGCGGTGTGCACATGCATAATAATGATGTGCATGGTGTGCGCAGTGTTGGTAAAACACAGAGGAGTTTTGTTCGTGCATGTGCAATGTGGGTATATTTTGTCACGCAACAGTTTTGTTAGTAGTGCATGCAGAGTTTTGGTGTGTAGTGGAGATGTACTAAACTCTAGCATGGTGTAGTGCGTAGAGTACAATGCGCACAAAATATCAGCGCGTCATACAAAAACTACGCGCAACAGGTAATAGTGAAAGAACCAAAACTACGCGCGATGGATATTAGCGCGCGACACAAAAGTAGTGTGCAGTTATTGGTGAAACAGAGAAGTGATGCACAATGGTTATAGGTGTGAGAAGCATGGTTTACCTTTTGTTGTTCTTGTGCATGGTAAATATGGGTGTATAGGTTGAAATTTGTGCATGTGAATTCGTTTCAAGGGTGAACAACAACAAAAAACCAACGATTTTTTGCGATGTTTTATATCAGTTGAACGTCATCTTTTTGTAGCACATTTTTTAGGCTTTTAAGACCATTTTTAGGCACTAGAAAACCATGAGAAAAGAGTGTGCCAAAGCACATTGTGTCTCTGCAGCTCTAATAAAAGAGATCAGAGAGAGATTTCCAATGGTTTAAATTATTTGTCAAACATAGCATTTATGAGAAAGTTACATCACAAACAGTGAAGGGTAAATTTTAAGACCCATCTAACTTCAAAGGGCCATAACATTCTACTCTAGAATCAAATTGAGGCACATGAGCAGTCAATGGAAATCTATGGAAATATAGAATACATTCCAAGAGATGAATTAAATTTATGGGCATGTTAAAATCATTTAATATGGAAAATAAGGAACCTGTAGCATACAAGTTACAATATGGTATTTGGTCTGGAATTTCAGCTGGGTGCAAGTAGCATCCTAGACCCAAGAAAGAGATGACACTTGGACATAGTGTCCATAATATGTATATGAGGAAACCCAATTGAGATCTGATGAAAAATCCAAAGGAGTAGGTGCAAAAATTCATATTTACAGAGCAGAATTGTGCCAAGTTGAAAAATGAACAAAAAAATTAATGGGAAAAGTTCAAGTAGCCATAACTTTCTGCTCAAGACTTGGAATTGAGCATGGGAGCAAGCACTGGAAATTTATTAGAAAGTGGAATATAAATATCCACCCAGAAAATTGACCGGGGAATTTAATTTTCCAGAAAATTAGAAGAAACAATTATGATATATATTATTGAACCAAAATGGTTCATATTTTCATGAATTTGTTGAAATAGTTAGCCTGACAAAGTTTTGTTGGCTGCACATTTTGTAGAGTTAACAACAATTAGATAAGTTCAAGATCAACTTAGAGTCTAGAGTAATGGAAGAGGCACATGGGACTTACAGTTAGGAGGATGAGATTAGAGGGATGGATGTCCATTTGGGCATTGAAGGAACAAACTCCAATGGACATGGAGATGAAAGTAATGAAAACATGAATATGGAAGAGACCATTAAAAATTTACGAAATGATGTCCAAAGCCATAAAGTTGATAATGAAAGGCTTATGAAAGACAAGGAGTAGTGGGATGACTTCAACATGAAGTTATTGCATAGCTTGAACATAATTTAAAATAATTTGGACAAGGAGAGTGGCTCGAGCAAATATGTATGTCACATGCCTCCTAATGAGAAAAAAAGAGCAAGAAGTGTTAGCAGAAATCACCATCACTCCCCAAGGAATTCCAATAAGAGATCGCATAGCATATCAAGTTCATCCCCTGTTAGAAAGCATAAGAGGTCTGTGGTGGATGAGCTACGAGGAGAAATGAACAAAATAAAACCTCCTACATTTGATGGTGAGCACAAGAAGGATGAGGATGCAGAAACATGGTTGTTGGGCATGAGAAAGTATTTTCAATTGCATAATTATTCTTCTCATGCAGAAGGTAGAATTTTTATCTATCAACTCAAGGTAAAGACATCCATGTGGTGGGATCATCTTGTGCAGGTGCAACACATTAAAGAGAAAAGTGTTACTTGGAGGGAATTGAAGAACTATTTTGAGAAGAAATACTTTACTAAGAGATTCTATGAAAAGAAAATGAAAGATTTCTTTGAACTCAATCTTGGGAGTATGACAATAGATGAATATGAGAGAAGGTTTCTAGAACTGTTGAAGTATGTCTCTTTCATAAAGGATGAGATAGTTAAAATTCAAAGGTATTTGAGTGGATTGCCATCATTCATCAGTAAAAAAATATAGTATGATCATCCAAATACATTGGAGGATACCATAAGGAGATCTAAATGCCTATATAATCAACAAAAATCAAGGCCAAGCTTCCAAAAAGCTTGCGAAAACAAAAAAGAAATTCAAGGTGGATCAGAGGAAGAAGGGATCTAAGCCACCATTATTCAATAGTAATCCACAAGGACAAAAAACTCCTAGAGAGCCCAAAATGATTCAAACAGGGGGTCAAAGGCCAAGGAAACCACCTATTCAATGTTGGGGTTGTAAAGGAGATCATATGTATAGATATTGTCCTCATAGAGGTGAAAAATTGAGAACTGTTCACAAGGTACAAAAATCTGAAATAGTGAAGGACATGGGTAGAAATGTACCAAGGATCCATGTAGCCCTGGACAACGAGCAAGAAAAGTATCAGTCACATATGATTGAAGTGAAAGTTATGATCAAGAACCAAACCATTGCTATTTTAATTGATTCACGAGCTAGTCATAGTTATATAGATCCTAAGATGGTGGAAAGTTTGCATTTTCCCAGAAGCAAGCATGGGAAATCTTGGTTGGTGCAGTTGGATACATGAGCCAAAAGAAAATATAATGAGATGGTTAAGTCATGTCTTATGGACATGAATGGACTAAACACCAAGGAAGATTTGAACATCTTACCTTTAGGTTCCCATGACTCTCTAATTGGGATGGATTGGTTGGACCAACATAATTCCATATTAGACTTTCATAACAAGGCATTTACTTGCTTGGATGAGGAAGGGACCCTAAGGAAGGTGTAGGGAATTCCCAAGGTAGTAACCATCTAATAAATCTCAGCATTGTAGCTGAAGAAATGTTACAGAAAAGGTTGTCAAATATTTGCAGCACATATGGAAGAGACACCTAAAGATAAGGTGAAAAATTTGGAAGATTATGCAATCTTGGAAAATTTTGAAGATGTGTTCAAGGAGGTACCAGGACTACCCCCAAATAGAGATATTGATTTCTCTATAAATTTAATTTCTGGAGCAACTCCAGTGTCAAAGACTCCTTACAGAATGAATACACTAGAGATGAAGGAGTTGCAAATGCAACTTGAAGAGCTTCTGAAGAAGGGGTATATACGCCCAAGTGTGTCACCTTGGGGTGCCCCAGTCTTGTTTGTGAAGAAAAAATATGGAACATTAATATTGTGCATTGATTTCAGACAATTGAATAAAATGACTGTTAAGAACAAGTATCCTCTACCAAGGATTGATGAGCTTTTTGATGAATTGAAGGATGCCAAAATATTTTCAAAGATAGATCTTAGGTCAGGATACCATCAGGTAAGGATTAAAGAAGAAGATATCAGAAATACCTTCTTTAGGACAAGGTATGGTCATTATGAGTTCAAAGTGGTGCCATTTGGGTTGTCAAATGTACCAGTTATTTTCATGTTCTTAATGAATGGTGTTTTTCAAGAATATTTAGACAAGTTTGTCAATGTCTTTTTGGATGACATTCTTATATAATCTAAGTAAGAAGAAGAGCATGAGAATCATTTGAGAATGGTGTTTCAAGTATTAAGGAAGCATCATTTGTATGCCAAATTGAGCAAGTGCTCAATTTATCAGTAGCAAATTCATTATTTAGGGCATACATTTGAAAGGATGGGATAGTAGTGGATCCTGAGAAGATAGAAGCCATTAAAGAATGGTCATCACAGAAGAATGTGACAGAGGTCAGATCATTCATGGGCCTTGTAGGCTACGATAGGAGATTTATTGAAGGATTTTCAAAGATTGCACACCCAATAACTTCATTGCAAAGAAAGGGTGTGAAGTTTCAGTGGACATTGGATTGTGAAAAGAGATTCCACTTGAAATAATTATTAATAAGTTCTCCAATACTAAGCATTGTGGACCCAAATGAAGACTTCATTGTATGCACAAATTCATGTAAAGAGGGACTTGGTGGAGTCCTCAATCAAAATGGGTTTGTTATATGTTATGAGTCAAGGAAGTTAAAGGAACATGAAAGACACTATGCCACTCATGATTTGGAGTTGGAAGCCATAGTGCATGCCTTGAGACAATGGAGACATTACCTCATGGAGAAAAGATTTGAGATAAAAACAAACTATAATGGTCTGAAATATTTATTTGATTAGCCAACTCTAAATTCTAGGCAAAGCAAATGGTTAGATTTTTTAAGTAAATATGACTTTGATATAAATCACATCGAAGGGAAAGAGAACAAAGTGGTTGATGCACTCAGCATAAGAGTGCATGAATTTCATGCTACAACCATTAGCATGTACCAATCAGATTTGAAAGACAAAACTATAGAGGCTGCCAAATTAGATTTGCATTACAAGGAATTAGTGGAAAAATTACAACAAGGTAATTTGCAATAGAAACTTGAAGAACACAAGATAGATAATGATGAAATTCTCATGTACAGCGGTAGAATTTATGTACCAAATTCTCAAGAACTGAAAAATCTGATATTGAGAGAAATGCATAATGTGTCTTATGTTGGGCACAGAGGACATCCGAAAACTATTGCAGCTATCAAGAGCCAATATTATTGGCCAGGCATGAAGAAAGAGGTTGTTGATTTTACTGTCAAATGTTTGGAATGTCAAAAGGTAAAGGATGAGCATAGACACCCAGCTATTTTTCTACAACCATTATCCATTCCTAGTGGAAAGGGGAAGTTGTAACAATGGATTTCATCACTAAAATTCCTAGAACAAACAAGAAACATGATTCTATCATGGTAGTGGTGGATAAGCTTACTAAGGCTTCCCATTTTGTTATAGTTAAGCTCACTCACAAGACAGCCAACATTGTTGATGTTTATATGAGGTAAATTGCTAGATTACATGGCATACCCAAGACAATTGTGTCTAACCGAGATCCAAAATCTACCTCAAAATTTTGGAAATGATTATTTAATGGATTTGGAACAAATTTGAATTTTAGTATAGTTTATCATCCAGAATCAGATGGACAAATAGAGAGGGTGAATCAAGTGATTGAGGATATGTTGGGGATGTATGTGATGGATAAACCATCAAAATGGGAAGATTACCTACACTTGGTAAGTTTGATTATAACAATGGGTACCGAGCATCTCTAAAGATGATCACATTTGAGGCACTTTATGGCATAAAGTGAAACACACTAGTAAGATGGGATAACCTAGTAAACAGAGCAGTGGTCGGGGTAGATTTGCTCAGAGAAATGGAGGAGAAAATGATTAAAATAAAACAAAATTTAAACATTTCCCAAGATAGGCAGAAAATCTATGCTGATAAGGGAAGAACTCACAGAGAATTTAAAGTGGGTGATCATGTATTCTTGAAAATGAGGGCCAAGAGAAGTTCCCCGGAATTGGGAAATTGTTTAAAGTTGGAAGCTCGCTATTGTGAGCCATTTAAAATCCTAGATAGGATTGGGCCAGTAGCTTATATGATTGCATTGCTTGCATCTATGTCTGTTCATAATGTATTCCATGTATCATTACTCAAGAAATATATACCTGGTGCTATTCATGTTGTTGATTGGAATGTGATTCAGGTGGAGCAAGAAGGCACTTTTCAAGTGCATTCGGTACACATTTTGGACTGGAAAATCAAACAGATTTGGAATTGAGCCATAGGGCTTGTAAGGTTCCAATGGACCTAGTACGGTCCCAAGGACGCTACTTGGGAGCATGAGGATGCAATGCAGGCAGAATACCCACATCGTTTTGAGGATTTTTGAAATTTTGTTGTATGTGGGTACATGATGAACTAAGGACAACACATAAATAAGGGGAGGGGATTGTAATATCCCTAGGCCGAACCCAATGGTAATGTAAATGAAAATGTACTTAAGCTAGTGAGTTGTTTGATATCGTTTTGTATGCACATTTCATGGCATAGTGTGTGCTTGTACTGTGTAGTAAAATGATGAAGTGTGCACATTCCTAGATACCTCACGCAACAACTTGAGTGTGTGCAATATTGAGGCCAGGGATCCTTTTGAATATATGTTGTGTTTATAGGATGATGAGCCAATTATTATAAGCTAGGATGCTTATGTTTTAGTTAGGCTGGAGAGCCTAGATGTTAAAGGCTAGTGTGATTATTTTTATATATGTCTCATAATTAATATAAAATGCACCAATGTGCGTAGATTGACCATGATAAAAGAGTATGTGGGACTAAACTCCACTAGTTAGGGAAAGGGTGGGGGTTAAAAGTTAAGGAAAAGGGATAATATAGGGAGCTCAAGCCAAAAAGGAATATTATATTAATATTTCTTAAATCATAAAGTATGGATAATTATTTTATCCTAAGTTCTAAAGTTGGGGACAAGTAGGAAAAAGTAGCTCTCAACATGACAAGTGTCAAAGGGAAAATGCATACATATTGTTGGGACTTAGTTCATTTTCCCATCTTTTCCATAATTATCCCCATGATTCCTTCCATCATTCAGTCATCTAGTCAATCATCCATGAGCATGCACACACCCATTGAGTTATCTTTTGTATCTTCATGACTGTACCTGAACTTATATCCATAGTCATTTTGTGTTGGTGTATCTTGTTATCTTGGGAGCTAGACTGAAGAAGCGAGTTGTCAGGCCCGTGGGATATTGAAGAGGGGGTTTGTCAGGCCCATGAGAAATTATCTAGGTGAGATAATGGTTAGGAATTGATTTCCTAAAGGTGCTAAAATGCAGCTACAGTTCTCTGAGACTTCCTATCTGGCCTGTTGTTGAAGGCTGGAAAGGAAGTGGGGCAGCCAAAGGACTGTTGAGCAGAGAAGGGGCACACTTCCTGCGTGGGATAGGAATGCAGGGAATGAGGGACTATAGGTTGTTAGTTTGAGTTGGCACCTAAGACAGAGTCTTTTATGTTGTCTATGAGCCTATAGCCTGGTTAGGAATCCCTTTACCCAGGTGGAGTTTAGTCCCATCTCAAGGGTGACTCACTGTTGAGAGTGATGAATAGTGTGGTCTAAGTCTGGGAGGTTCATGGAAGGTATGCATGTAGTTGGTGACATTCTTACCAAGATAAGTGCCAATTGTGTGATAAATTTACATGTTGCATTGTTATTTACGTGCTTATTTTATGGGTTATCAAATGTGAGGTTATAACTGTGTTTATTTTTATGGGTATTTCCTGTTTATGCTGCATGTATATGTTTACTATTATTTTAGTGTGAATCTATGCATTTACAGATGTACTTGGTTGTTTACATTTTATATATATGTTTCCGCAAGAGTTCTGTGTGTATATATTTTAATTGCATGCAGTTCAAAAAATTTATTTGGCATAGCTCAGTTGGATACTAGGTATGTTACAGTATGTTCTGCAGAGAGAACGAAAGAGTTATTTGGCATAGTGTGGCTCGGCATGGATGGCCGGGAATGTTACAAATAGGATGAAAATAATGATTAAAAAAGGGGCCCTAGTTTTTTCATTATGCTACTATGTTAAAGAGGGAAGTACTGATGAGAAGAAAAATGATGAACCCAAGAAATTAGACATAATTATTGGAAAATATAACATCATATATTAGGATCCTCCTCATGGGCTTCCTCCACCTCTTTCTAGAAACCACATTCATAGAATTGATATTTGGTTCTACCCAAATTATAAAAAAATATTACAGGCAATCACACCAACATAAGACAAAAATGAAATGTGTGGTTCAAGAATTATTGGACTGCGGTTTTATTACACGAAGCAAGAGTCCCTACTCATCTCCAGTCATACTTGTTAGGAAAAAGGATGGATCATATAGACTATGTACTTATTATCAAGAATTGAAAAAAATTATGATAAAGGTGTTATAGCACAAAATTCCACACCTATGCATTTGTGCAATGGCCCAACCCTTTCCCAGTGCTTGCTAGAGATTTCCACTAAAATCTCTCTCAAAAATCATTTAAGAAACATGCCCTAAGAGCATATTTGTGGGTTTTTCTAGTGCAACATGTGGACATCCACACCTTTTCATATTGCAACCTCTAGATGCCCTCGAAATTTGTAAAAAATAAAACAATTCCATGTTTTCGAGCGGGTTTTTTAGTTGGACCCTTGCCCATACACAACGAAATCCAACTCACCAAACCTCTTTGGGAATATAAAAAAAAAATAATGGAGGGATAAGGAGAGGTCATTTCCTTTTATGCAAATTTATGTTGCCAACATCTAGCAAGCCTCCCTTCCCTACAATTCTCTGAGCAACATCCCATGTATTCTGGAAAATCCTTTTCCAAAACTTCTTTCTCATGTTATGTGACTTAGGGCATTCACAGATTGCAATATGGAAATGCATAGATGTCTGTGTGTTGCACTAGAAAACCCCGTGAATATGCTCTTAGGGCATGTTTTTTAAATGATCCATGAGAGATCTTTTGGGGGGAAAGTATAACAAGCACTGGGACAAGATTGGGTCATGTCACAAATGCCTAGGTGTGGTATTTTTCTATAAGAAAAGGATAAATTTCCAATTCCAATTGTGGATGAGTTATTGGATGAACTCCGTAGCATTAAATATTGAACTCCAAGCTTGATCAGAAATCAAGTTAATACCAAATAAGAATTCAATAGGAAGACATTACCAAATCTTCTTTTTTTACCCATGAAGGGTTGTACAAATTTCGTGTCATTCATTTCAGTTTACCCAATGCTCCGACTACCTTCCTAGAAGTAATGAATGATTTTTTTTTTTTTATAGAGAGAACTAGAACTCACACCTCAAGCACATAGAGATAGCGTTAAAACTCCTTCATGAGAATATGAGTTATTTTCTAACAAATCTAACTGAAGCTTTGGACAAAAGGAGATATTATTTTTGGGACATGTCCTATCAGATGAAGGAATAAAGGTGGATCTGAACAATATTCTTACAATTACTAAGTGTCCTAGCCCTAAATGAATCACATCATTACGAGGATTCCTTGCTCTTACCATGTACTATAGAAGATTTGTTTGAAACTATGCGCAAATTGTTGCCCCATTAACAACACTATTGAACAAATATGTTTTTAAATGGAACGACAAGGCTGAATACTTTTTTAGAAGGTTGAAGTTGTTAATGACATCCACCCCAGTTTTGACAGCACCAGATTTTTCGAAAACCTTTTTCCTTGAATGTGATGCTTCAAGAACATGATTAGGTGTTGTTATTATGCAATATAATAATTCCATTGCATTTGAAATTCTAAAATTCAAGCTAAGGGAGAAAACTAAATCAAAATATGTCAAATAAATGTTGATAATTATGCATGCCTAGGTTGAATGGAAACAATACTTGTTGGGAACAAAATATCTTATGAAAACAAACCACAATAGCTTGAATTATTTTCTAACTCTAAAGAAACTTGAATGAAAGAAGTAAAAATGGGTGAGAAAAATCCAATCCTTTGACTTCGATATTCTTTATAAAATAGGAAGTGAGAATTTGGTTGTGGTTTTATCAAGGAAATTTGATAGTGACACTACACTATGTGTTATTTCCATCGTCATTCCCAAACGGATCTCAGAAGATAAAATTGAGTATGTCAAAAATCTAAAGATAAGGAGTCTAATAGAGGAAGTTGAGAGAAACCAGACTACAAATACTAAATTCACTTGGAAGAATGACATAATGTGGTAGAAAAAAAGGATATTTTTTCCCAAATCTTTCAAGCTGAAACTCTAAGTTTTGAGATAAAATCATGATTCTATGACATCAGGCCATGTGTGATTTTAAAAACTTACTACAATATACACTGATATTTTTTTTGGAAGGATATGTGGTTTGACATTCAAAAATATGTGACAAAATGTGACACATATCAATGACGAAAGTTTGAAACATTTTCTCCTCTAGGTCTTCTTCAACCCCTTCATGTTATAGTCCCAAAATGGCCTGAAATATCTATGGAATTTATTACAGGTCTTCGTACCTGTAAAAGAAAATATGGTATATTTGTAATCATAGATCGACTAACCGAATATGAACACTTTTTTGGGATTTATTTAAAATCCAATGTTAGCCAAGTTGCATATGACTATGTTAAAAATATTTTTAAGATTCATGGATTTTCCAAGGTTATCATAAGTGACAGGGACCCCAAGTTTACTAGAAACTTTTGGAAATAATGGTTTCACCAAATTGGGACATCCTTAACCATGGGTACTTCATACCATCCCCAAACAGATGGCCAAACGAATGTGATTGATAAATCCATTGAAGGGTATCTAAGGAATTTTATGAATGATTGTTAGATATAATGGATTAATTGGTTGCGTCTTACAGAATGGTGGTACAATAGTACACATCATGCCTCATAAAACATTTCCTCGTTTGAAATCCTGTATGGTTATCTTCCTTCCTCAGTTAAGAAATATGTTCTCAATTCCAAAGCCCATGTTGTGAAATACTATCTAGCTACATCCGATGAAATTTTACACACTCTTAAAGCTCACCTCGAACAAGCAAGGAACTAAATCAAAAAACAAGATAAAAAAAAGAAGAACCGGTTGAGAATTTATGATAGAATATTGGGTATTTGTTTGAGTACAACCTTACCAACAACATTCTCTTAAAAATTACAAGAAACAAAAACTAGATCCTAAGTTTTATGTACCCTATCATATTTGAAACAGAATCGATCAAGTTGTTTACACCCTTGATATTCCAAATAAACAGAATTTGTGTGGTGTTTTCTATGGTTCGTTTTTGAAGAAAACGTTGGGTCCTACCATCCATATACAAATATAGTTTTTGCTTTTAGATGAAGAAGAAGGAAATTTAATTCTACTTCATGAGGGTATCTTAGGAGTATGAACTCTAAACTCTAAACCCTAAACACTAAACTCTAAACTCTAAACTCTAAACCCTAAACTCCATGGATTCTTCCAGTTTCACCCTTTTCTACAATACATTCTGAAAACTTTGATTTGTTGGAGGAATTTGTGAAAGCTAGGAACCTTCATCATGAACAACACATTGCGAGACCCTCTAGTGTAGTACTCAAGTTTGCTTCAAAGGTCGATTTATGTAGAACACAGTCATTTTTGGACTTCTTTTCCTTAAAATCTGTGGCATTTTCGACCACCGACTTGAGTTTTGGACTGATTTAGTGTCAACGGATGTTTTCGGCTTTCATGCCTATTTTTGGGAATTCCATTATGTCATTTATTTTCTAACCATTTTAGTCGGTTAGGGTTCTTGACTCTTGGGATTCCCCTTTGTATTCTCTTAATCACAATCCTTAAAAGGACCTCATTGTAAAGATTTATTTTTGTACCACTGATGAGACCTATTGGTTGAAACTAGTTTGGTTAGTACAGAAGAACCACCTGATTGATCATCCTATATATTATTACAATGGTTACATGCTTGAACCCTTGTCAAAATTTATGCAGCATAAGATTTTGGACACTCTATTGGCTCGACCTAACCATCTTCCAGACTCTCTCTCCCTCTTCTGTAAGTTATTGAACTGAACGATTTCCAGCTGACTCCATTTTGATAACTTTTGATGTGGAATCAATGTACCCCAGCATCCCCACTTAGGAAGGTCTCTTGGCTATCCGGGATATGTAAAGTCAAAGTATAGTTCAATTCTTCACTCCTGAATATGTGGACTTTTTGGTTAGTGCTGATGAGCTTGTTCTTCGATGGAACTTTTTGGAATTCAATGGAAGCTATTATCAACAGATCAGAGGTATTACAATGTGTCGCAACTTTGCAGTAGTGTATGCTTGTCTGTTCCTCTGTCATTCGGAATGGAAAGTTAATCGAAGGATGTCATCACCAGAATTGTAGTTCTTCAAGCGCTTCATTGATGATGCTTTTTTGGTATGGTCAGGTTGTTAAGAACTTGAATAGATCTACAAATATAATCACCAAAAATACTGAATACACAATAGATCCACAAAGCAAGATAGAATAAACCACACTTTATTATTACAAAACCCTAGGGCAACACCATACAATGGATTCTATTATGGAAGGTTTCCTCTCCTATTCACTTGCCTCTTCGAGGGGGAATCCTCCTATTGAGCTTCAGCTCCAAATACAATACTTCTCTTCATATCTCATTACATTGCTTGAACCCCTTTATATAGTACTACTATCACCTAAGAACATTCTAGAGGAGGAATCTTCTAGAAGTAGAACCTTCTAAGAAGTCATCTTACATTTATTATATCTAATTATCCATTTATTATATATAACTACCATAGTGGACCTTATTTAATAATATAGTGGACCTAAACCACCTTACAATGAATGGCCCCCACTATTATTATTGGTGGCCCACTGCACCCCCCCCCCCCCCAACTACCTCTCTAGCTACCTTACATAGGTTCAAGAGTCAAACTGTAGGCTTATCTCGATTGTTATCAATCCATCTACCCTGATAATATTCATATTACCACTTGCATCTCCGATACAAGTGTTAACCTGCTTGATGTCGTGCTATTCAAAGGGCCCAATTTTCATCTCTCTGGAAAGATCTCCACTAAATGCTATCAGAAACCGTTGAATTCTTATCAATACATTCCATTTTCCTCATGGCATCCTCGACATCAAAAGACTGCTTTTGTGCTTAACGAATTAAAGAGATATTTGCTTCAAGAAAGTTTCAAGTCTGGTTTTCTCAATTTGAGGAGGTTATTCTATATTTGACTTAGATCCAAAGGCTACCTACTGGATTTTCTTCAGGTGTGCTTCTCCAAAGTCAGTTGGAATCAAAGGGATGCTTTGTTGAAGCAAGTTTGTGCGCGCAGCCCATTCAACACTCTGGGCTGAAGAGCCCCCTCCTAGTGTTGAAGTTGAACTTTTGCAAATCTACTAGAGCTTTGAACCTTGGGTCACTCTAAACCCTAAACTCCATGGATTATTCCAACGTCACCCTTTTCTACAACACATTCTGAAACCTTTGATCTATTGGAGGAATCCACGAAATCTGGGAACCTTCATCATGAGAAGCACATTGCGAGACCCTCCGATGTAGTACTCAAGTTTTCTCTGAAGGTCAATTATAAAGAACACAGTTTTAGCCCCCTCGACGGTTGAGGGGGACAATTTTTTTTTATTTTTTGGACTATTTTTCCTTACAATTTGTGCCATTTTCGACCACCGACTTGAGTTTTGGACTGATTCAATGTCAGTGGATTTTTTCGGCTTCCGTGCCTGTTTTGTGGAATTTTGTTATGTCATTTATTTTATAATCATTTCAGTTGGTTAGGGTTCCTAACTCTTTGGATTCCCCTTTATATGCACTTGATCACACTCCTTAAAAGGACCTCATTGTAAAGATTTATTTTTGTACCACTAATGAGACCTGTTGGTCGAAACTACTTTGGTTAATACAAAATATTTTCTTAATGATATTATGTTCTCAATTATATATTTCACATAATATTCGTTGTCTCCTTTTAGCTTCTAAGTCTTATGAATTCCTTTATTTGATTCATATTACTTTATTGCTTTGGTATTGCTAGCTTATTACACATTTTTTTTAAACCAAATTGCCACATGAAAAACTTACCAGAAGATGAAGCTACTTGGGAAAATGAGCAATTTAGATCCGAGAATTCATCTTTACCCATGCTTTGAGAATGAATCCTTTAAGGGATGACTTGCAATATACTTTATTATATTATGTTTTAATTAATTATATTGTTAATGTAAAATCATGTTTAATTATTTAAAAAACATGACTTTACTCATTTACATGTATTTATACACATTGTAATCATAATGGGAAGAGAATTAAAAAAAATATTGAATATATGTTATATATACAATGTTAAGATTTCAAAGGTCAATTGAACATCAGAGTAAATGTGTCGTTTAATGTAATCCTGATGGAGCTTGTAGAAGAGAGAGAAACCAACAAGGAAATTAATTTTCATTTTTTCATAAATTTGTTCTTCTTAGTTGTGTTGAGTTTATAAAATGGAAAATACATTGTTTGATTTGTATATGAATCAACTATGTTAGACAAGAAAAATTTCATGAATTAGAAGTTTAACATGTAGACTTTGATGGAACCATACAATGTTTGGATGATTGTATCTGGACAAGAATCCAAGCCTACAACCCCCACAAACAAAATGGATTGGGAGAAAAGAGAGACCAAGGAAAAGGTACTCTTGATAATTTCCATCAAGGATACCATTATTCCACATATAGGGGATTGTAGTACATGTAAGGAAACTTGGGATACACTCAAAGGTTTGTAGGAAACAACTAATACAAATTCAACATTGTTTTTAAAGAGAAAATTAATCTCAATTAAAAATAAGGAAACTGAAAATATTTGTAACTTTATTTCTAGAATTAAAGACCTTAAAGGTAAGATTGGTGATATTGGAGAGAATATTTCAAGAAAAGATATAGTAACTATAACTTTATGTTTATTACCATTCATGGAACTACAGAGAAAACACCTACTTTTGATTAATTCACGAGTATTCTTTTGCAAGAGGAAGAACGCTAAAAGAATCTTAATTTCATGTATTGGAGTTTAAATTTGGAATTAGTAGTCAAAGGGAAATAACTATACAAAGGAAAGACATGGGAGAGGAATAGAGGAGGAAAGGCCCATCTAAAATCGTAGCAAGGAATGACACCACCAATAAGACATATCAATGTAAACATGAATGATGGATACTTCTATTGTGGTAAGCCTAGTCATTTTGTTAAGGACTATAGGAAGAAATAATTTGATGAATAAAAATATAGAAATCATTCAGGAAATTATGTTGATATAAATGTCATGGTATGAGATTATTTCAAAAATCACAAATTCTTTATTTTTGATGTTGATTTATCAACATAAAGTGATGATTTTTATGCATGGTTTATTGATTCTAGAGCTTCATTTCATATGTTATGCATTAGAGATTGGCTTGAAACTTATCATGAGATCAATAATGGTTCTAATATCTATCTATGAAATGATAGATCACATCAAATTAAAGGTTATGGAGATATTTTTGTGACCTTGCCAAATGGTCAGGAGAAACAAATCCAAAATGTGATATATGTTCTCATGATTAAGAAGAATTTAATTTCAATTTCCACTATTGTAGATCAAGATTTAAAAATTGAATTTTTTAAGTCGCAGTGTTTTGTGAAGGATATACATGATCACTCTAAGTTTTATCAACAAGGATCAGAGT
Source organism: Picea glauca (assembly GCA_000966675.3). Lineage (NCBI taxonomy): Eukaryota > Viridiplantae > Streptophyta > Pinopsida > Pinales > Pinaceae > Picea > Picea glauca. The sequence goes on from JZKD02S1672807.1 coordinate 1,664,017, forward strand.
TGGAGAACTATAAAAGCTTGATGTCACAAGGAAGAATCATTGAGTATTGGCATCAACAATCTTGTCACATAAAAAATAATGGCATCAAAGGCATTCTCATCTTAGTCATAATTATTTGATACTACTTCACAAGAAATAAACGGTGGAGGGTCTTCCAAATATTAAGAATGAACATACTGCAGGTAAGGGGTGTGCACTAGATAAAAAACATAGGGAATAATTGTATACACATACAAGTCATAGGAAATGAGAAATTCTTGAGTTGGTGCATACATATGTGTGTGGTCCTATGCAAACAATATCTCTTGGTGGAGCATGTTATTTCCTTATCTCTATTTACGATAAAACTAGATATACTTGGGTATATTTTATTAGAAAGAAAAGTAATGTTTTTGAGTGTTTTAAAGAATTTAAGAATTTGGTGCAAAAACGAACAGGTAGGTATATAAATATTCTTTGATCAAATCGAAGGAGAATAAACATCAATGGATTTTTTCAAATATTGGAAATACAATGGAATACAACAATAATTTATAATGCCACACACTCCTTAGAAGAATGGATTAGATGAGAGGGAAAATGGAACTTTGGTTGAAAAATAGAGCTTTAGTTAAGTGTGTTCGAAGCATGATAAAAGGTAAATATCTTTTTAAATTTTTTTGGACTAAAGCAATCAGTACTTATGTATATTTGAAAAATAGAAGTCCTACAAAGAGTTTAGAGCACAAAACATCTTTTGAAGGATTTTATGGTTTTAAACCAATAGTAATCCATCTAAGAAGTTTTTTAAAGCAAATAATTCTCATGTTCCTAAATAAGATAGGAGAAATCTTGATGCCAAGGAAATCAAATGCATTTTTAAAAATTTATGATCCCATCACAGATAAGGTTTTTGCAAGAAAAAATGTATTATTTCATGAATATGTAGATGAAGGTTGTAAAGAAGATAGTCATGGTGTATGGAAACTTCCTAATGACAATGATGAAAGTGTCAATGAAGAAGAAGATCATAAGCAGGTTCAGGATAAAGCTTCAAGCAATATGGACACTTCAAGTAGTCAGAGTTCACCAAAAATGGATGAATGAACTCCACAAAGCAATGTAGCACCAAGGAGATCGACACGACAAACTCATACACATGTTAGGTATAAATACCATGCATCAATGACTCACGTTATGAATGTAAAAGATCCTTTAAATTTTGAGAAAGTTAAATACCATAGAGTATGTATGGATGCCATGAAAGAAGAACATGATTCTATCTTAAAAAATAAAACATGGAAATTAACACAAGATATGTCTCAAAATAAAGTCCTTATAGGATCAAAATAGTTGTTCAAATCTAAATTTAATTTTGATGGGAGTATAAATCTAGATTGGTTGCAAAAAGGTTATTCAAAAAAACAAGGAATTGATTATGAAGACACATTTGCATCTGCAGCTAAGATGAATACCATTAGATTAATTATTGCAATGAATACTAATTATAATTGGAAATTATAGTAATTGGATGTTAAGTAATCTTTTATGAATGGATAATTAAAGTCAACCATAAGGGTTTGTAAAGTAGGATAAGGAGCATCTTGTTTGCAGGTTAAAGAAGTCATTGTATGGACTTACACAAGCACCCAGGTCATGGTATATGAAAATTGATACTTTGTTCATTCAACAAGGTTTTGTTAAAAGAAAAGGTGATCCAAATATTTATTTCAAGAAGGATGAAAATGGTCATGTTTCTTTGATTTCTTTATATCTTGATGATTTTATAATAACAGGAAATGAAAATGAGTTGATTGAAGAAATCAAAAGACTGTTGTCAAGATTGAAGACCTTGGTCCGTTGCATTATTTTTTAGGCCTTTAGGTATGGAGAGAAGATGGTAAAATACTAATCACACAAAGAAAGTATACAATGGATTTAATTAACAGGTTTAATATGAGTGAATGTAAACCAATATCTACTCCATTAAAACGCAATATTAAGATCAACAGTGATGATGCGACTAAATAAATGAATGATACCTTGTATCCATAGTTGGTGGGAACTCTGAATTATCTAACTAAAAAGAAGAGAGATAATTCACATCCATTCAATATACTTAGTTAATTCATGGGTAGGCCTCATTATAGTCATTGGAAAGAAGCAAAGAGATTCCTTCGATATTTGAGATGAACTATTAAATTTTGTATCGAATATATTGATGATTTTAATGTTAAGTTGTTAGTTTATTCAGATTTAGATTGGGCAGTAGATCCCGATGATATAAATTCAACCACATGTTATGCATTCAGAATTGGATCTGGGATCGTGTCATGGAGTAGCAAGAAGGATCCAATTGTTTCTTTGTCATCCGTTGAAGTTGAGTCTTGTGAGGTAATATGATTAAGGGGGATTATTGAAGATGTTGGAGAACAAAAAAAGTACCAATAGTTATCAAATGTGATAACCAAGGTTCAATCAAACTCACAAATAATCTAGTGTATCATGTCAAATCAAATCATATTGAAGCACATCATCATTTTGTAAGAGAGAAAATCAAAGGAAATTGACTTTGTATATTGTATTATAAATGATAATGTGACAAAAATCTTTACAAATCCTCTTAGAAAAGAAAATTTTGAAATTTGTAGAGAAAAGTCAATTATTATAAAAAAATACATTTCTAGATTTAATGGAAGTGTTAAAATAAAATCTAGAATTATCTAAGTATCTTATAAGTGTTAGTTTGATATATTAATTCAAATTTAGATTCACTGATTTAGGAAACAGTTACACTAAAATTCCTTATAATTGTAACCTATTTCAAGCAAAATACATAGGGAATGTGTGTAAATGACATAATTTGTCTCATCTCTTCTTTTTACGTGCTAATGCTTAATAGTCACATTTCTGATTATCATGTGCTTGAGGTTACTCGCAAATATGTTTTTAAATAACCAACACACTCGATTAAATACCTAACTAGAATTTTGGTGAAATTATTTTTTCAATTTTTATTCTAAAACAGAAAATTCTTTCAAATAGGTAGGTTAAATAGAAGATTAAATTCACATGCCTTTGTCATTCAAAAAGTAAAAAGTAAGTTTAATAGAAGATTAAATTCACATTCCTTTGTCCAAATTGAATTGAAGCTTACTTTTAATAAATAATTGTAGGGAATCGCCTTCGAATTTTTATTTTTAATTTCAAAAGCTTGGAATTATAAGGTTGGTCACAAATATGAACGGTGGATGAACTCTAATGCACCAAACATAGCCTTTTCATATGTGGATACGGAAATCATGTTTAGTAATTAGTTAAGCCTAACATAAACCATGTTATTAATATATTGAGAACGTTTGTAATTCCATCTTATATGCACATACAAAAATTATGTTTAGTAATTAGCGAAGATACAAAAATTGTCTTTAGTAATTAGTGAAGAGTAGCATAAACCATTTGGACTTTTGAGATTTTTAGTTTTTATGTTTTGAAACTTCATTCTTTATCATGGATAAATGTAGCTTATAATGTATAGATAATTGTGATTTATAATGTTAAAAAAAGAATGTGAAGACATAATTTTTTAAAGGAAAATGAAAAATAATAAATAAAGTGTTCACTTTAAAATTTTAAATTTTGGATGTTTTAAAAAAATCTAAAAATAAATAAAATGACAAACTAGTAAACTTTATATACTCAAATAAACCATGTGTTATGAAATAATATTTTAATATCCTACATGAGTAGTCTATAAACATTGATGCCTTTGTTGAGTCTTGCTAGGCAATTTGGTGAAGGTGGATTATGTTGTAATTTGCAAGTGCGGAAACACAAATTACCATAAGACAATCAATACAAATGCAGACACAGAACACATAAATTTACGTGGTTCACCCAAATGTTGGGCTACGTCCACCAAGCATTGGTATCTGCTATCTTATTATTCAGCTAATGGAGATTACAGACAGGTCTCACTCCTCTCAGACACACTCACGGCCTCTACGGGCATACAAATTTATAGCAATTTATTAGAAACTGACTATTAAATGTAATCTCATCCATATTTTAGCTTAGGTGCATTGGTTACAACCAATCCTGGTTTATAGGATCTAGAATCCTATTCACGGATGAGTTGTTGTCACCGTTTCCAACAATCTCCACCTTGACAACAATTAACCTGATACCTTGCTCCTGCTTYTGTTCATCACCTTTTCTGCAAGCCAAGAGAAGCCAAGCACCATTGTAGCTTCTCTAACAGTACTGGTTTTGTGAACATGTCTGCACAGTTCTCTTTTGTATGGACTTTTTCAAGAGAGACTCCACCTTCATTGATGACCTGTCTTACAAAATGGTACTTGATAGGTATATGTTTTGTTTTACTGTGATAGGATGGATTCTTAGCCAAGTTAATAGCACTTTGACTATCACAAAGTAACTTTACTTTGTCCTGTATCCTTCCAAACTCACCAAACAAACCTTTCAACCAAAATGCCTCTTTGCAAGCATGTGAAGCAACTACATATTCTGCTTCTGTAGTGGATAAAGCAACAATGTTCTGTATCTTTGACATCTAACTAATAGCTCCACCTGCAAGAGTAAATACATACCCTGAAGTCGACCTTCTCTTGTCGAGATCACCTGCAAAATCAAAATCAACATATCCACAGACTAACTCACGACCATTGTTATAGGTGATACAGTAATCACTTGTGCCCCTTAGATACCGAAGCACCCATTTCACTGCTGCCCAATGCTCTTTACCTGGATTTTCCATAAACCTTCTGACAACCTCAACTGCATGTGAAATGTCTGGCCTTGTACTAACCATCGCATACTTTAGACTTCCTACTGCGTTAGCATATGGTATTCGAGACATATATTCCTTTTCTTCTTTTGTACTAGGACATAAACTTGAAGAAAGCTTAAAATGGGAAGCCAAAGGGACTAAAACTGGTTTGACATCATTCATACCAAACCTCAAAAGTATCTTCTCAACATACTTTTGTTGTGACAACCAAAGCTTACCATTCCTCTTATCTCTGAATATCTCCATGCCCAAAATCTGCCTTGCTGCTCCTAGATCTTTCATATCGAACGTCCTAGCCATTTGATCCTTTAACCTGTTGATCTCAGTTATGCTTTTGCTTGCTAAAAGCATATCATCAACATACAATACTAAGATAATGAATATGCCATTATTCAATTTCTTAAAATAGACACAAT
>JZKD02S1672807.1:1670466-1689127 GCA_000966675.3 Picea glauca
AAACATTTTAATTCGGATGCTACCAATCCCCACAACTTTAGATGAAATATTATTACCCATGTAAACAACTCCATCATCTATAGACTGGTAAGTAATAAACCAATGTATATGAAGGCACATGTGGTTTGAAGCACCAGAATCTAATAGCCAATGTTGATCATGACGTGAACCAGTATTAATTGATAAAACTTCATCAACTATACCTGAACCTTTTGCTGAAACTGTTTCGGTTGCATTTGCTTCCTTCATCTCCTTTTGAGGGTCTTCTTTGGAGGTTTGGTGTCGCTTCCAACAGTCCTTCTTCAGGTGTCCAGACTTTCCACAAAACCAACACTTGAGCTTTCTTTTTCTGCCTTTTGATTTTGATCGAGAGAAATCCCTCTGACCCTGTCCTCTTTCTTTTGGTCTGCCTCTGACCACCATTGCCTCAGATGTAGAGGTTTATAGATTTGATTTCCTCCTTGTTTCCTCAGATAGTAAAGCTCCAACAGTATCATCAAACTCAATAGTTTCTGTTGAACTGAGCTAATAGAGGTAACGAAATGATCCCATGACGCGGGCAAAGAACACAATAAAGTAATTTCCTTATCTTCGGATTCAAATTTCACACCCATGCTATTCAACTGGACTAGAAGAGTATTGAAAGTATTTAGATGATCAACAATTTTCGTACCTTCCTTCATGCGCAAACTATACAGTTGTCTTTTCAGAAAGATCCTGTTTGTCAAGGATTTCGTCATGTATAATGTTTCTAGCTTTGACCACAAACCGACTGCTGTCTTCTTTGTAACAATGTTGAACAGTACATCATCAGCCAAACACAAGCGTATGGCACTCAGTGCTCTCTCATCCATCTCATCCCAGTCTTCGTCTGTTATGGACGCGGGCTGCTTTGCTTTTCCCAAAAGTGCCTTCACCACGCCTTGTTGCACAAGTAGATCATGCATCTTAACCTTCCAGATCTCGAAATTGTTCTTTCCATTAAACTTTTCAATTTCGAACTTTGCACTCTGCATCTTTTTCATTAGAGGAAACATAAAAAAGAAACAAACACCACTGTTCACTATTTGTAATATTCAAGGCCCCCTTTTTTTTTTTTAAATGTGAAATAATCTTGTGTAATTTTCAAAAGGAAAATTACATACATTCACCTTAAAAAAAAATTTAATAAAAAATTCACCTTATTCCTCCACCTTAATTCCTCCACCCTTCATCCTCCATCATTCCATATTATATTTGAATTCTCAAATATAATAAAACCTTTAGTACTTTCGAAAAATGTAAAAGTAAAAAACCTTCAATACTTTACACTTTAATACCTTTCAAAAAATGTAAAAAAAGTATGGATTTGAGTTTTGAAAAACTTCATACGAATGCACCTTTAATATTTTCCAACGCATGAATTTTTCAGCGCTCCGTGGGAGGGTATAGAGGCACGCTGAACCAAAATGACGTATGGTGGAGAAGGCCACGAGTGGGCTGGCGCTCCCTTTCAAATCCAACAAGTTTCATTTAATAGAACTCGCACAGCACACAACGCACAGCGTGCAGATCCACTCAGCACGCACACAACAAATAAGAGGAACAACACTACAAGGGACATCGAACGGCTCCCCGCAGATCGCAGAGAAGAGAGACAGCGAACAACACCAGCACAGATAGCAGTGATCGGTGCACAAGCCACAACACACAGGCCAGGCAATGATTGGTGTAACATCTGCACGCAGCACACAACAAATGGCAGTCGATGGCCCCTTCAGACCAGTGGACGAGATGTGCATGCAGCAATGACAACGATGGTTGCAGCTTCACAAATGATGGTAGTGGCGGCTTCTTCCAGTCTGCGTCCTCCTCAGCTCCTCATCTCCTCACTCTGATAACACTTGTTGTAATTTGCAAGTGCGGAAACAAAAATTACCATAAGACAATCAATACAAATGCAGACATAGAACACAAAAATTTACGTGGTTCACCCAAATGTTGGGCTACGTCCACCAAGCATTGGTATCGGCTATCTTATTATTCAGCTAATGGAGATTACAGACAGGCCTCACTCCTCTCAGACACACTCACAGCCTCTACGGGCATACAAATTTATAGCAATATATTAGAAACTGACTATTAAATGTAATCTCATCCATATTTTAACTTAGGTGCATTGGTTACAACCAATCCTGGTTTATAGGATCTAGAATCCTATTCACGGATGAGTTGTTGTCACCGTTTCCAACAGATTATTGAAAATGTAGGAGAACAAAAAATAGTACCAATAGTTATCAAATGTTATAGCCGACAAATGTGATAACTGAAGTTATATAAAACTCAAAAACAATACAATGTATTATATCAATTCAAAACATATTGAGACACATCATCATTTTGTAAGAGAAAAGGTATAGTAAAAAAAATTGACTTTGTATAGTAAAAGGAAATTGACTTTGTATATTGTAATACAAATGGTAATGTGAAAAACATCTTTTCAAAACCTTTTTTAAAAGGAAAAACATAAAATTTACATAAAAAATTCCAGTATAGTAAAAAAAAAATACATGTCTAGATTAAGTGAGAATGTTAGAATAAAATCTAGAATTATCTAGATGTCTCCTAAATATTAATTTAATATATTAGTGAGCAAATCTAAATCCAAAATACTAACTGAATTTTTAGTGAAATTCATTTTTCAGTTTTTATTGTAAAGCAAAGAGGCAAATTCACATGCCTTTGTCCAAATTGAATTGAAGCTCAATCTTAAAACAAAAAAGTCTTCAAACAGTCAAGTTTATTAGACGATTAAATTCACTTGTCTTTGTCCAAATTGAATTGAAACTCAATCTTAATAAATAATTATAAGAAATAGATTTGAGATTTTTATTTATAATTTTAAAATCTTGAAATTATAAAGTTGGTTACAATAATTGTAGGGAATAACATATTACATATAATATATTATAACATATTACATGAATTGATTTAAGATTCTTATTTTTAATTTTAAAAGCTTGGAATTATAAAGCTGATCAATGGATGAACTCTATTGCACCAAACAAAACTTTTTATATGTAGATACGGAAATTATGTTTAATAATTAGTTAAACCTAACATAAACCCTGTTATTAATATATTGAGAACGTTTGTAATGCCATCTTATATGTATATAAAAGAAATATGTTTAGAAATTATTGAAAAGTAGCATAAACCAATTTGACTTTTGAGATTTTTAGTTTATAAATGTAATGTATGATGTTAGAAAAAGACTGTGAAGGTATAATTTTTTATTTTTTAATGGAAAATAAGAAATAATGAATAAAGTGTACAGAGGAAGTTAGAAAAGAAAAAAGTGTAAAGGTATATTTTTAATGAAAAAATGAAAAAAATCAATAAAGTGTCAACTGGCAGTTTAAAAAAATGTGGAAAAACATCAAGACAAACGACTAAACCTTATACACTGAAACAAACCATGTTATGTAATGTATTATGAAATAATACTCTTATATCGCATATGGCTACTCAATTAGCACCGATACCACTGAAATAAAAAGAAAACACTAACAAAATCTACGACAAAGTGAGGTGTGCACTAAATCTAATGAAATGACGTATGCAGCAATCTCTAAAAGAAGTTAGAAGAGGCTGGAGAAAATCAATCAATATGTGGTAATGAAATCGAGCAACCACGACTAACCACCGAGAAACATGTTGAAACAGTGAAGTGAGGTCAAGGATGATCAAAACGCGGTGTTCCATGTGTGGAGAATACAAAGTTCGAGAGATTGAATTTGCTGACTAAGGAAGGAGTAAACTCAAAACAGCTGCGGCTGTAGTAATTCATACATAAACACACAAAAATTTACATCAAAGCTTCAATTCTAAAATTCTTAGTGCTTTTATTGTTTATCTAGAAATAGTTAAATACACAAAACTTATAGAGATTTTTCCAACTAATGAAAGTAACTCAAATTATTTTGTGTTGGAAACGAATTTACATGCTCATACATGTAATCTATTTATGAATTGTTCGTGTAACTATGTGATTTATTCATGATCAATTTGCATAACTGAGTAATAGATGTTATATATGTGAGCATACCCATAGAGGTAGAGTACAATGTGAGTGCAAGTGAGTGCAGTGTGTGAGGAGAGGATGATTGTATGCCTATGGCTAATGTAATTCTCCCTTGAATAATAAGAAGACCGATAATCATTGTCCGCATTTTTTTCCCTCATTGGGTTCCCACATAAATCACTGTGTCAATTTGTGGGATTGCTTTGCTTGGTTTAATGAATGTTTGATCTTGCCTATTTATACTATGTTTAATGCTATGTTTTGCTTCCACTTCCTAACAAGTGGTATTAGAGTGCAGAGTTGAAGGAGCAGAGGTGAAGGGGAAGAGAATCTGGTCGTTAGATTGAAGAGCAGGTTAATCGAGCTGAGTGAAATGGATCAACGAATTTTATTACATCGTCACGAGTTGTCCCTGTGACAAAGTGCGACGATCGGCAAATCGTCGCAGACTAACTATTAACAAGGTGTGACGATTTCTTAATACAAGGTGCGATGATCATAAAAAAAATTAAAGGAAAAAATTGATCATGGTATAAACTAAAGTTTTTTGCAAAGGTATGAAAGGTTGACTTTTTTCATTTATCACGAGAGCTTTAAGGTGGATGATCGATTATTTAATTAAGGTGGAGGTGAGCTCCCTTTTTTGTCTTATTATGGAGAATCTATTATGTAATAAAGGTTGGAGGTGAAATTTGAATAAAGGTGGATGTTTAAAAGGTTTTAAGGAATACACATTAAATAAATAATTGTGTTTTGAAAAAAAAATTAATTAATATTTTTTTGGGTTTATATCATTATTTTTTCACATTTAAAAAGGTTCAAGTTTATAAGTAGTGGTTTTTGGAGTGTTTTTGTTAATGGCGAAAGTGTATAGTTCTAAGCTTGATGTGGAAAAGTTCAGTAATAAGAACAACTTTGCGCTATGGAAGCTCAAGATGTTAGATCTTCTTGTGCAAAAAGGATTGAAAAAGGCCTTGGATGGAAGGTCAAAGAAACCAACAAGCATGATAGACGAGGACTGGGAGAATCGGGATGCAAGACCCCTCAGTATTATTCGTTTGTGTCTGGAAGATGAGGTGTTATTTAACATCGCTGAAGAGATGACAACAAAAGGCTTGTGGACCAAACTGGAGAGTTTGTATATGACAAAGAACTTGTCAAACATAATCTTCTTGAAGAGGCACTTGTACAACTTGACGATGAAAATAGGTACAAAAATTGTTGATCACTTGAATATCTTCAATACTCTCATTTGTCAATTAACTGCTATGGAAGTAAAGTTCGAAGATGAGGATTAGGAAATTATGCTATTGTGTTCATTGCATGAGTCTTGGGATCATAAGGTCACAACTGTGGTTTAACAAGAAGAAATTGAGCATAAAAATATTAGGACAAGAAGATTGACGGAAAAGGCCTCAAGCCATAATTCCCAACATTGTATTCATCTTAATGATACAAATATATAATACAATAATGAAACCACCTCAATTGTTCTCACATCAACACCTCATCGGGAGATAAGATAGCATGAGAACATATAGAAATCTAGAAACACACTTAGGATAACAACTATATCCTAGTATATAAAATATACAAAGGTAGTATACCAAGACTTAATGATTATATATGAAAAAGAGGCTAACATTCCCCCCCTCAATCACAAGTCAAAACAAAAATACCAACAAAGAAGGTGCATAAGTTGGTATATCTCCATGTCTTCATGCTGAAACTCCTGAGTTGAGCCACAATGAAGAAGTGCCTAAAAAACCACCAATTTGGATGTTGAATTTGTTCATCTGAAATGAACTGGAAGAGAGCTAAGGTATGGAAATGAACAAATGCAATATCTGAACATTCCCTGATTGCTTGACAATTTGATCATTTTGCCAAGTATTTTAGCTAGAAGAATCTGATGTCTTCTGCTAATTGGTAAACATGAAGTATCACCACTCTACTATTAGTGTATCACTGAAACTGCTCTCTGAATATGTTGTTTGGGATAACCACTGATCAATTGATACCATGTATCTGATGGTTTTCAGATGACCACTAACCAATCTTGACACATTTAGGTGTCCAACAACTTCCCAATGTATCGTGTGTATGATTCAATTGCAAGTGATTGAATCAAAATTCTGCCAAAGTCTATCATCTACAGACAATAGTTGACCATTTGGAAACTTTCATGCCCATCCGGCATACTTGATGTTTGTTTTTGTCGAAAATTTATGTCTAACAACCATCTTCAATTCCATCATCAAATCCCCCCTTTGTCAGTTGAAAGGAGAGACCACAAGTGGTTTCATGAACCATCGTCACTGGAATTTTGAACTCCCCCCTTTAAGGTGTATGAGAGTTTCATCATTGTACTCCCTCCTTCTATTCTCAAGAGAGTACCATACTTGTTCCATTTGAGTACAACACAAAGTGGGAATGCGGAAAAAACCACATCTTATCTCATCCCGTGAGTATCATGCTCAAAAGCTATCCCATAAGGGGACCACTTATGTGAGGTACAAAAATGTTATGTGATAGAAGATTGGTTTTTACTCGAGATTGAATTCTTCGATAATACTTATATAATCGCTTGGTTGTCGATGACCATTTCCAAGGATTGATCCACTCATAGTGAATCTTCAATCTTGCAGGTTTCTTCAGTGTTGAATATGTGTCTGAAAAATGGTTATGCTTTCCATAATGTTGACAAAGATGGATATCAAAACACCGTTTCTCCTTGTGACCAACTCGATTGCAATGTTGGCACTTAACATCCTAATCTTCAACATTTGAAATTGAATTTTCTTGAAGGAATCCAATGCTCACAAACAAAATTGGTTTGGATTAATTTGGAATATGAAAACTGTTTTGATTTTCATATCCTAAGCCTTGTCAATTCCTATTGAAGTGTAATTCTTCCCAAGGTCTAATGATGGGTTTGGAAAGATCATGTTGTACTTGATGACGTGCTTCACATTTACTTTCACTTATACTTGTTGTATCACTTTGTGTTTTTGGCATCTTCTTCTTGCAATTCGTCTTCATTGGAAGTTACTTCTGAAATTGGCTTGATGATGTTCTCCTTCGCTCACTGTTGATCATCATTATCATCATTATCATTATCCTCATAGAGAGGGTAGTGGTGAACAAAAACTAATTCATAATACTTCATTGGCTGTTGATTTTTGAGTTCTATCAACTCATCATTCAACAGTTCGGATTGCGCTTGAAGAAGTCTAAATTTAGCTTGCGTCACTTGCAAACAAGTTAACACTGATTGAAGAGTTGCTTTGTTCAATATCACTATGTTGTCTTCAGTAGTGTTTATTAGAGTATTCATAAACTCTAATAATTCATGACTTCGCTCCATTTTAACACACTCGTTTGAACCTCTCATTCACTTGCTCTTCTCACTCGTTTGAATTTGTTTCTCGCTTGCTTGTACTCCCTCACTTGAACTGTTCTTGCTTTCTTCCAAGAATTTGAGGATGTCGGTTACCACCGAAAATGCATCAAAAAACTTGTGATGTTTTACAATGATTTTAGTTAAACTACTCAACCTTGTCAATTTTGACTCAAAAATGAAAAAATACTCTTGGGTGTTGGGCTCGACCGAAAATGCACCCAATTACAAATTTAACTTCACTGGATTTATAAAGACAAGTAAACTTACAAAAGGACTATTTGCAAATTACAATAAATCATGATTCAAAGTTCCCAATTACAAATTTAACTTCACTGGATTAATAAAGACAAGTAAACTTACAAAAGGACTATTTGCAAATTACAATAAATCATGATTCAAAGTTTAGTTGATATTCAAATTTGATGATGCTTTGAGACCTTGATTATGATATTTTTGTGTCAATTGCTTCAACAATTTGAATTGCTCCTTTGATTAGTTTTATTGCATTGCCTTCACTCATGCGATTTTATTTCTTGTCAATGCTCGATCATATATGCTGGGTTATATATGCTTGATTGGAATTAATTTGCCTTATACTTTGTGTGTAAGGTTGTATGAAGAATTACATTCGTATTTTAAGTGTCACAATTAGACACATAAAAAGTGTAGCATTGAGAACCATTCAAAACAATAACCACCATTGAACACTATGCACAATGCACCTATGATCCCCTTATTCAATTTCAAGCGAATCAAGATCACCATCACCATAAAAAATAATATTTTTATTAAAAGATGATACATGAATCTTTTAAGCTTCCTCTTTCCTCCTTTACAAACTTGAATATGTTGATTATACCATGGAGGTATCCATCTTGCGAGAATATTACAAATCTAAGCCTTCACTTTCACAACAATTTGAAAAACTCATTTTGCAAAATTAGGCTTTCAATTTAGGTTCTGAAACATTTTAATAAATACTTTCATAAATCTTTTGACAAAGCCTATAACACTTATGGATTTTTTACTAAATGGTTCCACCAAAACATTACAATTAACCATACTTTTACATGCCACTACGACTTACTTTTCTTTTATGTTTTGAATTGGTGGCAGCTGTGAAAACGAATAGTGATTTGGAGCAATGAAAAAAATCCTTCTTCCCCTGTGATAGGATATGGACGATTCACGGAGAGAACATTATGATGCATGTGACTTATGAGAAATCATGCAAAGATTGAATTGAAATCAAGGGACCATCAATTTCGTGTGGTAAATGCAGATCATTGGAAATCTGATAACAAATCCCATAATCACATTTTCAAAAGAAGGGCTTCATTCTAGCATCATAGAGTGTTGTGACATTGACTTACAAGAGGGAAGGTTCTATCAAGGGTTTGATTTATTCCTTAATTCAAATCTGCAAAGTGCAATCTTAGAACCAATTGGGGCATGAGAAGTCTTATTCGCCTTCATTTGCAGAGGATACTTTGCAGCAATTTAATGTCTCAACGAAATTTTTTCTTTCCAAATCGCTGGAGATATTCAAACATTCTGTTACATAACAAAAATTTGTATTGTATATCAACGACTTGCTAATACCCATCTTACTATTGATTTAACAAAGAATTGTGCTCGAAAATATCCCTTCATCATGATCTGAAACAAATAAATCTTATGGGAACTGAAACGTTAGGGTCAGGATTCATAATAACATAGATTTCATGGAGAAAGTAGAATCACTTTCATTTCCCAATCATAAACGCATTCTACAGTTATTTGACCCAATTCAAACTCACAGTGAGAAAATACAAGGGTTTTCAATTCTCAAATAGCATTGATACTTAGAAATTTTAGCAGATCGTGTCCTCCACCTCTGGATCGCTCTTTCATGATCCTTATCCTAAGAATTAGTGCACAAATGATTCTCGAGAATGCTAAAATGGAATTGCAACGGACTCGAACCAACGACCACTTGATTTCCATTTCATTGGAAGCAGAAATTATAGAGATTAAAGAGAGAATGATGAGAAAGAAAACCTATGAGTGGTCCAGGTTCAAACTATGCTCGGTGAATGTATGAGAAACTCACCTAAATTGATATGTTGTGTAGATTTTGTGTGTAGTTGATTTTAAAACTGATCATCCATAATATTTCTTCATTTCCTTTCTCAAACAATTCCCATGGAGCACTCTCAACTATCAAAGAAAAAAAATCATATCTACACAAACGTTGTAAAGAATGTGGCTATGAAATCAAACTGTCCATGAAACAATATCATACAATTACCAGGCCCTAAGAACTATAGAGCTTTGATACCAATTTAAGAAATTGAGCATAGAAATATTATGACAAGAAAATTGGCGGAAAAGGCCTCAATCCATAATTCTCAACATTGTATTCATCTTAGTGATACAAATATATAATACAATAATGAAACCACCTCATTGTTCTCACATCGACACCTCATCAGGACATAAGGTAAGAGGACAAAATATAAAAATCTAGAAACAAAGTTAGGATAACAACTATATCCTAATATGTAAAATATACAAAGGTGGTATACTAAGACTTAATGATTGTATATGAAAGAGGCTAACAAACAAAACATATGCCATTGATTATGACACTGTTGTGGGAACTTTGTTGTGTGAGGAAATGAGGAAAAGATCCAATAAGGAAACATCAACAAAAGAAGCAATGGTGGTCAGAGGTTGATCTACAGAAAGAGGGAAAAATGAGAGGGCTACATCAAGGTCTAAGTCAAAAGGAAAGAAGAGTAATACAAAATATTGGTTCTGTGGAAAATATGGGCATCTCAATAAGGATTGTTGAAAAAGACAGAATGCATCCAAGGAGGACTCCAAAAAAGAATCAAAGGAAGCTAATGTAGCTTAAATAAGTTCAGGTTCCATTTCAAGTATGGTTGATGAGGTATTGTTTACTTGTCATGTTTCACATCAACATCAGCATTGGTTGTTAGATTCTGGTGCATCCATCCACATGTGTCTTCATAGAAATTGGTTCTCAACTTACCAATCTATTGATGATGGTGTTGTTTTTAGGGGAAATGATTTTTCTTGTAAAATTGTTGGAGTTGGTAGCATCCGGATTAAAATGCATGATGGTTCTGTAAGAACATTAACACATATAAGACATGTACCCGAACTAAGAAATAAATTGATATCTTTGGGACTTCTAGATTATGCTTGTTACATGTGTACAACGCAAGGTGGAGTATTGAAGGTGTCCAAAGGCATCTTAGTAGTCATGAAGGAAAAGAGGATCTAGAACCTTTATCAGCTTGAGGGAAGGACAAAAGTAAATAAAGTAGTGGTAGCATTTGAAAATGCAAGTGATTCTATTCGTTTATGACATCAGTGTTTGGATCATATGAGCAAGAAAGAGCTTAAGGTATTGGTTTATCATAAGTCACTTCGATGTTTGAAGTTTTTGAATTTGAATTTCTGCAAGTATTCTATTTTTGGAAAACAGTGTAGGGAAATGTTTAAAACATGAAGGTGTATAAGAAAAGGTATCCTCAATTACATTCATTCAGATGTTTGGGGACCATCCCCTATAGTTTCTTTTGGAGGATCGTCATAATATGTGACATTTATAAATGATTACTCTAGAAAGGTTTGGGTCTATTTACTTAAATGAAAAGTTGATGTATTTAATACTTTTAATCAATTCATAGCTTTGGTTGAAAAGAGCACTGACAGGTCAATCAAGTGTTTAAGGAAAAATAATGGAGATGAGTTCACATTTGTGGAATTCTAGAACTATTGCAAGGAAGCTGGGATCGAAATACATAAGACCACAGTTTATACTCCTCAACAGAATGGTGTTGATGAACGAATGAATAGAACTCTTCTAGAGAGAGCAAGGAGCATGCTTAGTAATGCCAAGATGCTACAGGAATTGTGAGCAAGAGAAGTTCTTACAACATGCTATATGATAAATCGATTACCATCAACTCCAATAAGCTGTAAGATTCCAGAAAAGGTATGGACAAGTTATTCATGTGATTTTTCAACTATGAGAATATTTGGTTGCGATGCTTATGCTCTTATTTCTAAAGATCAACATTCTTAGTTAGATCCTAGATCAAAAAAATATCTGTTTGTTGGTTATCGTGATGGATTTAAGGATTACAAATTGTGGGATCCTACTTCCCACAAACTCATCAGTAGAAAATATGTAGTATTTGATGAATCCTCACTCTTAAAATCAGAGTTGGTAGATCTTGAAGTGATACAAGAACAGGTACCGCAAGTTCAGCAAATTCAGCTGGAAACTCAACCATCTTAAAAAACGGAGGAGCATGACGAAGTTCCATAAGAAGAAGATGAAGATGAAGATGCATAAAATATCTAGGACACTGAGGATATGCCTCAACCATCTCTGAGGATATCTTCACGGGTCAGGAATCCTCCTACAATGTATGACGATTATGTTTCATCTGTGGATTTGGTTTCTATTGATGGAGAACCTAGTTGTTTTCATGAAGAAATTAAGGTATATGAAAGTGCTCAATGGAAGAAAGCTGTGAAAGAAGAAATGAATTCCTTAGAGAGGAATAAAACATGGGACCTGGTAGAAATTCCAAAGGATAGGAAGGTTGTCGGTTGCAAGTGGATCTATAAATTGAAAAAGGGTGTCGATGTTAAAGTCGAAAGGTATAAAGAAAGAATGGTAGCAAAAAGGTATTCTCAAAAGGAAGGTATTAATTTTCATGAGATCTTTTCGCCAGTTGTGAAGCTTGTTTCAATTCGTGTTCTATTAGCACTAGTTGTTTTACTTGATCTTGAGTTAGAGGAGCTAGATGTTAAAACAACGTTTGTACATGGAGATTTAGATGAGGATATATATATGTAACAACCAGAAGGGTTTGTTCAGGATCCCGATAAGAAGTTTGTTTGCAAACTCAAGATGTCATTATATGGCATGAGACAGTTTCCTAGACAATAGTATAAGAAGTTTGATTTCTTCATAGTGAACCTAAATTTTACAAGAAGTGAATATGATCATTGTGTTTACTTAAAAATGTTGGAAAATGACATGTTCATTATTTTGGTGTTAAATGTTGACGATATGTTTGTGGTAAGCAAAAACATGGTCAAAATAAACAGGTTAAAGGCTCAGTTGGCTAGAGTGTTTAATATGAAGGATCTAGGAGCAACAAAACAAATCTTAGGCATGGAGATACATAGAGATAGGAAAAATGGTAAGCTGTGGTTATCACAATAGAAGTATGTGGAGAAAATATTTGTGAGATTCGGTATGAATAATGTGAAACCCGTACAGATCCCTTTCAATTCTCATTTCAAGCTTTCTTCAGGTTTATGTCCTAGTAATGACGAAGAAAATCCTTATATGTCTCGTGTACGATATGCTAATGCAGTGGGAAGTTTGATGTATGCGATGGTGAGTACTAGACCAAATATTTTACATGAAGTTGGTGTTGTAAGTCGATATATGGAAAATCTAGGAAAAGAGCATTGAGAAGCAGTGAAATGGGTGCTTCAATATCTTAGAGGCACAAACAGTTATTCTATCATCTATGATGGTTCTAGAGATTTAGTTTGCCGTTATGTAGATTCAGATTTTGCAGGTGGCTTGGACAAAAGGAGATCTACTTGAGGATATGTCTTTACTCTTGCAAGAGGACATATTAGTTGGATTTCAAAGCTTCAAAATGTAGTCGCTTTATCCAATAGTGAGGCATAGTATATGGTTGCTTCACATGCATGCAAGGAGGCAATTTGGTTACACATTTTGTTGGGTGAGTTTGGAAGGATGCGGGCCAAAGTGAAAGTATTTTGCGATAGTCAAAGTGTTATTCATCTCGCTAGAAATCTATCTTATCATAGTAAGACGAAGCATATTCCTGTTAAGTACCATTTTGTAAGACTTGCTGATGAAGGTGGAGTGTCTCTCGAAAAGGTCCATAGAAAAGTGAATTCTGTAGACATGTTTACGAAACCACTTTTGTTAGAGAAGCTAATGTGGTGTTTGGCTTCTCCTCGTTTGCAGAAAAGGTGATGAATTAATTAACAACATGATATATCACGTAAATTGTTGTCAAGGTGGAGATTGTTGGAAACATGCCAACTAATTTCTTCATGCGGTCACATGCACATGCACATGCATGCAATCTATTTATGAACTGCTAGTTTAACTATGTGATCTATTCATGATCAGTTTGTATAACTGAGTGATAGATGTTATATATGTGAGCATACCAATAGAGGTAGAGTACACTGTGAGGTAGAGTAAAATGTGTGAGGAGAGGATGATTGTATGTGTATGAAGGCTATTGTAATTCTTCGTGGAATAATAGTAAGAAGACCGATAATCATCGCTCCTTCATTGGGTTTCCACATAAATCACTCTGTCAATTTCTAAGATTATTGTGCTTGGTTTAATAGCTGTTTGATCTTGCTATGTTTTGCTTTGGCTGCCTAACATTTTGCAACTCTCTAAACTTAGAACTCTCCAAAAATAGCTAACCAAAATAATTACCATATTTCAACATTTGCAAATAAAATGGAGGATGCAATGCATGGAAGTATGAAACCACCAACGACGTGGAGGATGAAAGCGTGAGAAGGAAAATGATGTATGAACCAACAAACCAGTTTTTGAAGGAACGAGCAAATCGGGTGAACAAGCGTTGGATTGATCCAATAAACGTTCGAATTAACCAACGAACGAATGTTTTCGCCCACCTTCGTTTGCATAAACAAACGAACAAGGTGAAGGAGCATTTGCATGTGAGAATGAACCGTGGTTTGATTAAAAAGTCGAGGAGATCAACTGGTGAAAGGATGAGGAATGGGGTAGACCTTTGGTAACTAGAGAATTGAATGTGGCATTTGGTGGTTTTATATTTTGCCACCCTGAGCGCCACCTTGTGGAGAGAGTTCTCGGCACTATGTAAACGGGATTGCGTGTTAGGTATAACTAAGGGCAATAGCGAGTAATCGAAGGAGACAGAACATTGTGCGAAAGAGGGGAGTCACGGAAATGTAATTAGGAGAATATATGAAAAAATATGATATTGTTGGTACTTCATCCTATTTTTATTTTATATTATATATTAATATTGCTTTTTCTTTTAGATTTATTTCTTCAAATTTCACTACTAAAATCGAATTGCGAGATTTGAAATTAATAGCTATCACTTCCATGACTTTTGACTATTAGAATTCCAAGCGAGTAGCTCGTATATTCAACAAAATTGTCATTTCATTTGACGGGATATTCTGTACATAGTAGATTATCATGTCAACCAACAAATAAAGACACAAATACGATAGTAGATTTGCGCGTCAAAGTACTATTTATAAATGTGACATGTGGTCGGTGCAAAAGCCCAATACGGAATTCTTACACTGCAACGTTTAAAGCATAGCTCAAAACAGAACCCTAGTGGTCAAAACATTCACTGAATCTACGCAAATGAAATTTGGTCAATGCCATGCCTGTCTCGTGCTGATATTTGGTTTTTGGGAATATGACTCAATCAGAGTGTTTCTATATAAATCGGAATCGGAGTGTCTCTGTATATAAATCAATTAATTTCTTGTTCTTACCAAGATCGGAGTGTCTCTGTATAGACATCGCTTCATTTCATGTCCATACCAAGATCTCCAGTGTGGCCTTTCTGTATTTAATTACAACGGTCCTTCTTCATTTTGTCTCTAATTACAAAGGTTCTTCTTCATTTTATCTTTAATTACAAGGTTACCCCTTCAAGATATCACGTCATGATTATCAAATCTCACCATGGCGTTTGCCACTTGATTCACTACCCACCGCTTTCCGCATCATCCCCCACACTAGCAATTTTTCAGAAAATGTTCAACCGCAATTCAGTTTCTTGTAGGAAATTAGTATTTCCAAGAGCAGCTGTTACAGTTGCAGCACTTTCCTTGGAGAGGCCACGCATAACCGGACGGAAATCGGTTTTGCAAAGCTCCAAGACAGAGTTGGATCGGCCAGGTTTATACTCAGATCATCATCATCAGAAGAAGAATGGTGATGATCATGTGTTGTTAGCGGATACGTGGAAAGAAATACAAGGATGCCACAATTGGAATGGGCTGTTGGATCCAATGCATTCTCTTCTCCAGTCAGAGATTATCAGATACGGGGAATTCGTACGAGCCTGTTATGAAGCTTTCGACTGGGAGCTTGGGTCTAAGTTTCATGGCAGCTGCAAATATGGGCGGAAGAGTCTCTTTAGTGAGTTGGGGATGGAGAATTGTCGTTATAGCGTTACAAAATACATTTACGCCACGCCAGCTGTAAACGCTCCAGATTTCTTAAAAAATAAGTTGGAAGTTGGAGATGGATCTAACTGGATTGGTTACGTTGCAGTGTCAGACGATGAGACGGAGATTAAGCGTCTTGGACGTCGGGACATTGTGGTGGCAATGAGAGGAACCGGAACATACATGGAATGGCTCTCTAATTTTATGCTTTCACTAACTCCTGCTCGTTTAAATCCATTAGAGCCTCGTGAGGATGTAAAGGTGGAGATGGGATTTTTAGGCCTCTACACTTCCCACGATTCAACGTCCAAGTTTAACCATGGAAGCGCCAGAGAGCAGCTTCTATCTGAAATTGCGAGACTTGTACAAAAACACAAGGGAGAGGAGCTTAGCATAACAATAACTGGACACAGCATGGGCAGTGCGTTGGCTATGCTCTGTGCTTACGATATCGCAGAGCTCGAACTAAATCGTCTCAATTATGAATCTGGCTCCAGAATTCCTATAACGGTATATTCATTTGCCGGCCCCCGCGTGGGAAACGGCGCCTTCAAAGATCGGTGTGATGAGCTGGGCCTCAAAATTCTGCGAGTCGTGAACGTTCACGACGTAGTGACAATGATACCCGGTGTAATATTCAATGAGAATTTCCGGCTTTGGGAAAACGTGATGGACGGAAATCCATGGACATATTCTCACGTTGGTGTTGAGCTAGCGATCGATCACAAATTACAGCCACAACTCTTCAAAGGAAAAGCTCATAAACCATCGTGCATTCACGACCTCGCAATGTATTTGCAGGTTTTGACAGGCTTTAACCAGCAGAGTGATCATCTGCATCGGCATAACGATGATCACCAAGTGCATTATAAGGGAAACTTCAATTCCGGTCCTTCTTTGATAAGGCGGTTATGTAGTTTATTTGAGAAGAATATATCGTTTGCTCCCTAAACCTTGCTGCAGCTCTCCTATCGGGAGATTCCAAAAATTGTGTGGGGAATGAGAAATATATACAATTAGGTTGTTTTCAGCTTTGTGGACGTACTGCAAAGCGGCGTTGTACAGCTCACCCGCAGATTGCCCGGGAATGAGAAATATATACAGTTAGGTTGTTCTCAGCTTTGTGGACATACGGCAAGACGGCGTTGTATAGCTGACCCTCAGATTGCCCGGCCATCTCTTCTCGAATCTGGCAATCTCTAAATTGTTAAAATCATTTACTCTGGGTCGATTCTGAGAAGTAATTTTACTCTAAAATTACAGTTTTGGGGGAGCAAAATTACAATTTATAGGTGGAGCAATTTTGAGGAAACAAATTCCTTTCAAATTCCAAAAAATTTATTAAAAAAAAGTGGCGAAATGAGTACCCTTATCCACGCCTAAACAGCCTAAATCAATGATTAATTAATGTATTGCTTGAAATTATAAAAGCGTAGGTATGCTCTGCATAGTGATTGAAAAATGGTTTGTCCGACCGCGTGACGATAAAAGCATGCAGTCCACTCGTGATTGAAAAATGGTTTGTCTAACCGCGTGAAGATAAAAACATGCAATGCACTCTTGATCGAAAAATGGTTTGTCCAACCGCGTGAAGATTATAAAAGCATGCACGTGCACTCTGCATGGTGATTGAAAAATGGTTCTCCCACCGCGTAACGAAGCTAAGTTTCTGTTGTCTGTCCCTTTCCGTTAATTCCCTATTAATTACTTTATATAATGGATCGATTGCCGGTCAAAATTACCATGTCAGAGAGCGACACCATTTTGACCTATGCATTATTTAATACCTCGGCTCACGGGCCAGGCCTACCATTGATCCTTAGCATACCGTTTTACATGGAAGTCAAATTAAAAGATACTTAAACAGCCTAATGTTTTACATGGAAGTCAAATTAAAAGATAATTAAATAGCCTAATGTTTTACCTTATTGCTTTGATTAGTGAAACTACTTGATTGAACCAAAAAGTTTCAATTATGACTATCAATTCCGCTCAGGGTTGGAATTTGGATTCCTCTTTACCTGTCAAATTAATTAATTTTTTTAAGGTTTTGGGTTATTATATTTTCTGTCAAAAAACATTATGTTTAAATTTGTGTTCTTCAATAACAAAGTTTTGATAAGATATTTAATGAAGTTTTGATTAAAAACTCAGTTTTAATAATTAAAATGATATTAAAAATTTTAATCTTCAAGTTTATATAACAAAATGGTATGTTCAACTTAAAGTTGGCAGGGCACATTTGGTTGTAGGTTAGAGATCAATTTCACATGCATTTATTCCACTCATTAAATTATCCATCATTAATTTTATCTTTATAAACTTCGAATTTATGGACAAATAGAAAAACCCTCCAAAGAAGATAGGAACAGTATACCAGCAAGGAATACTAGAAACTTTTAAAACAGGTCATTATGCTTGCCAAGAATTTTTGAAGAAAACTCAACTATTTTTATGGAAGAAACAAAACTTGTGCAGAAATGTCTTCATAAATAAAATGGAAATCTAAAACTTATTGTTGCAGTTCAATTTCATAAATAAAATGGAAATCTAAAACTTATTATTGATTCACTTTTGATTGGAAAAAAGATTTAAAATACTTCATATAATTATCTCATTATTTTTATTTCCATTCTACTTATCATTAGTTTTCCATTGAAAAATAAAACTAATGATGAATTAACTAAAGTCCAATTCCAATATATTGTTACTTTCAAACAAATTGTTTATTAGGAAACTACTAATCTGAAAAGACCATTAATGAGATTTACATCAACACAATATTCTACACTTCAGATATTTCTTGTTAGATATATACTAGATTCACAAGGCTATAGAAAAATTACAAATATACAAAACAAAACAACTTTTAAAAGTGAAAATTTTCAAAAGAAATAATTGATATCTAACCA
>JZKD02S1672807.1:1690811-1701564 GCA_000966675.3 Picea glauca
GATTACCTTGGAAGTTGAGAGCTCTGACACCATTGACAATGTGAAAGCCAAGATCCAGGACAACGAAGGCATCCCCCTGACCAACGACATTTGATCTTTGCTGGAAAGTAGTTAGAAGATGTCTGAACCGAAGGGTTCACTCTCGATGGGGTGGCCGTGTAAGTCAGTGAGATCTACTGAGAAATTTTCACTTTCATTTTCGCCTCCCAGGGTTTCGATCTGCCGACCTTCGAGATGTGTCTTTAATGAAATCCCTTCTGTCTGTCTATTTCTTGCAGGCACTGCAAATGTAAAATATCGTACGACCCTGGTGTCTTAATGGCTCAATGTCAAGCATGCAAGGATTGGTAGGTTATGTATCTTCTTTGTTTTCTCATTCGATTTTCTACTGAAATCATGATAAATGGTTAGTTCACCATACAACTTCATGTTACTTTGCATGAGTTATCATGTCCAATATTGAACCCGGTTGAAAATTGCGGCATTGCAGCCTCCATTAAGGAGTAATAGCTGTGCTAAATAAAGTCAACAATAATAGCTTTAAAAGCATAACGGAAGCACTGGAATATTTGGTTAATGATGGGAACCCTCAGTTTAAAGAGGTTTTGACCTCAAGATCATGTTTGTAAGTTAATAAGAAACAACGAGAAACATGTTAATCTCAAACAGTACAGTGAGACTTACTTTTGGCTCCATACCCAATAGCCCTTCTTGTAAATGCATGCTTTTACATTAATCTGATGTTGGCAAGTGGTTGATGTTTATTTACTGCATGGATACCCAAGTCGCTTATTTAAGATCTGAATTTCATAGTGGAACAAGCAAACCCACCTTTTTTGACGTTCCAGGTTTGTAACATGCATATTCTCTAGGAGAGTTTGAGTTCAATCTAGTAGTACCTAATGGTATCACCAATATAAGTTAAACTGTCTTCAGAACTGAAAGAGGTTCTATTTTTCCATTTTTCCCCAAGAGTAAAACCACTTTCATTACATGGATACCTTGCTAACCCATATCCACAATCATCGTATCTTTCATATCTTGCAAACCCATATCCGCAATCACTGTATCTTTCATCGATACCACATTGAAGATCTTATTAAGACCTTATTCGAAGGTGGGGTTGTTTTTTTTCTCTTTTGTTTTTATAAATATTTTTTATCCACCTGTTAAAATAAGGTAGTTTTACTACCTGAAGACTTTATTCTATTTTTTATTTACTTGTCAAAACAAGGTAGTTTTACTACCTGAAGACCTTATTCAAAGGTGGTGCTGCTTTTTTTTCCCTTTTGTCTCTATAAATAATATTTATTTACTTGTCAAAATGTGGTAGTTTTACTTCTTGGTGCGGTTTAATATTTTCATATCCACATTTATTCTATACAGAGTATCAAATAATCTACAAATTTCATATCTTTATAAAAAAATTATTTAAATAACATTTTCATTTTATTTGTACGAATGTAATTGTACATACCATTAACAATATATAATTACTTTCTTGCATTGTTTTCATGTATTCAAACTTCCGCATTGTTTTCATGTATTCAGAGTTCGGCAGGTATTTGCTACCATGTAGCCTTGTTAAAATACGTCATTAAAGTATTCTGTTGTACTAAAAAGTTACAAATATATATATATATATACACACACACACACACACACACACACATACACACGCTTTAAAGAATAATTAAACAACGTAGTGTTTTAGCTTATTCCTTTGATTAATGAAACTACCGTAAAATGGTAATGCATTCCAACCAAACCATAGTTTCTAAGCAATCTTATTAAGACATTTATATGTCATAAGTGGAGTTTGGTCTCCGTGATGTTCTCACGACTGAGGTTTGGTCCATACCATCAGGTTATGTGGTAGATTCTTGCAAGACCTTGAAATTTTGTTGTCAATGAGATTGTTGGATTCTTGAAGCTTGTTTGATATTGCTTATGAAGAAATAATAATGACATGCGATCCTGAAACCTTTTTCTCAATAAAATCATTAGAGTTTTTTAAGCTTCTTTGATATTGCTTATACATTGAGGCATACTAAGCACATGATATAGACATAACACTTAATTAGTCATGTAAACAAGGTTGTGTGGCAGCGCAGTCCCTGCCGAGGAGGTTAGAAAGTAAATTGTGGAAAATGGGGTTGAATTGTAAATGAAACGAAGTGTTTGGTTCAAAATGTATATCAGGGAAATGTTGTGCAAAATGTATATCACGGAAGATAGGGAAAAAGTAAATGACGGTTGGTTAGAGTCACAACAACATCTAATTTTTGAAAGTATATAGCAAATCTAATTTTTTTGAAAGTATATAACAAAGTAAAAAATTTGTTGATAGTGCAAGATTAAATTTGGAAATTTAAATACATTTTCCATATGGACTGGCGAAAGATAAAAATATACGATGATATAAAATTAATAGGAGATAAGTAATATAAAAATTTAAATCCATTTGTGAACATGGGGTATATGTAAATGATGCTTGCATTGTTGAACGCCATTTATTTTGAAATATATAAAAAAAGAAAAGTGTGTAACAAATAAAAGAGTAGATGCATTTGCCATAGTGCTGAAGGATAAGAATAAAAGTCTAACATATTAAAAAACAAATGCATTTGTGATAAAGAATGCAAAAAGATAAGAATAGAGTTTGTAACATATAAAAATTTAAATGCATTTTTTATTTCAAGTATGTCAAAAAATGAAAGTTTGTTACATACTACTACAAATTTTGAAATATACCAAAAAATTAAAGTTTGTTACAGATAAACTGGAATTTCAGTTCGTTTGTCATGTAGACAAGGATTGGGGCTCCCGCGGACCATTAGATAAATATGTACAAGAAGCAGGATTGTGGAAATAAGATAGAGTGCAATAGATGCAAAAGAAAATAAATGGAAAGGTATAAGTGTTTTCCTATACATATGTATTTAAGAAGGTGGAATAACCAGGTTGAGAAACAAAGAAAGATGTGATGACTAAACTTACAGTGAGGGTACATATGAGCGCTTTGGCCATTTTCTTGCAGCTGTCGTTTCATTGATGTCAGAGATGACTGCGGTTTCAAAGATGTTCTCCAAGGTTGTTGGAATGTTGGGAACTGCCTTTTGTCTTTCGTTGGCGGCCTGTTTCAATTGCCTTTAGACCCATTCTTCAATGTAGCTTCTCATTGGGGCGATGTTGATCTCATTCTGGATTTTGATGTTGAAAACTTCATTTTCTAATTCCTAGAAGTCGATAGAAAGATTAGATAGAGCCTGATGAATTTCCTCATTCTGTACTGCATATTTGACTAGCAAGTCATGGACGTGAGATTGATCAAATTGAAGGATGTTGTAAAACGTTTCCAGAGACAAGGTATTCAGCATAGCAACCTGTTTATCGAACTCTTGCCTGGTTAAGGGAAAGGAGTTTGTGATTAAGAGGGGGTCTTGAAAGTCATTGGTTTTCCCTGCTAAGTCTATATTTGACAGCTTTGTGAATAATTTATCTTTCTTCGCTATGGCTTGTTCACATGACTGAACAATGAGACGCGTGTTCTTTACTTTTTGTTTCCAACATGCATTCAATTGGTCGATCCAGTTTTTGGATGGAAGATATTCTTCTCTTCTTTTTGTTTCTGTCATATTGTTGACAATCTTACCAAAAGGGATGACAGTTTTTAAAAATAAATTTCCTTCATCTTTTAATTCGGCTTGCAAAATCTCAAGCATGCTATGTGCCCTGGTTCCAAGGGAAGCGATGGTTTGTGATCTTTTCCATGCCTGGGTAACCAGTTCCATTATTTTTTTGATATTGTTCTCCACATATCCTTTACAGGATGCGAGCAGGGTGGAGGATGTTTTTACATTTGGTGCAGGGGTGCCAGGCATGGCTATAGCCAAAGGATCAACAAGCAATGGCATAGGAATGAAAGTGTCTTCCAATTCCTTGACTCGGTCCTTAAGTTTGGCATTTTGGGTCTTGATGCGTCCAATGGAATCATTAAGTGCTTATCCAGTTGCGGTGTGAAGTTGACATATTTGGGACGACCGCAAGTTGGCAACCTCAACCTCAGAATGAGATTTGCCTTTGATATTTTTAACATTTTTTTTCTCAAATATCAATCTTTTGTTTCGGCTATCAAAAACAATGCTCTGGAACACGAAGGATGCATCTTCATCAAAATTTTAGGTAACGGATATGTCCATTGGATGGCTAGGGTGGATGTCATCTTGGGGTTGATCAAGGAAGGGGAACATGGCATCTAGATCCGTTTCAACTTCCATGTTCTAACTCTAAATTTCTGGCTCTTCTGCCTGACCCACATTTTTTTTCTCTTCTTCTCTATTGGAAGCTTGTGAGAACTATCAATTTTAGAGTGAGGAGGGTTGTTATCTCCTCCTCTGTTTGAATAACTATGGGTTTATTTTTTGTTGTGATGGGCCATTGGAGCGATGCTCTGGGATGTCGTACTTTTTGGAGTGGTATTTGTGGATTGAACACTCTTTTCACTGGGACCTTTCCCCTGTTGCGTGTATAATTTAGTGCAACTTTGCACTGTCTCTACATCGTTGGAATCAGAGGCAGGACCATCATTATCTCTATTTTTGGGTAGGTGTTTATTTACAAAACAATTGTTGAGGCTAAGTGATTGTAAATGTTGTCTAAAAATATCATAGGGGTTGAATCCTCTTATTTCTTCATCATATCTGAGGTTGGAGATGCTAAAATGTGCTGCGAAATCGTCAATTTTGTTGACGTTTTTCAAGATGAACTCCCCTATTTTCCAAGGGAGAGGAATGAACTGCTTTTTTTCTTCCTTTGGAACAAATGGAACCAATATACGTATTGATGTGCTACTTCTGCAATAAAAATTATGTCCGTAATGTGAAATGGAAGGAGAGCAGGTTGTTCCGTGGAGCCAAAAATTCTTATGACAGTGTAATTATCCAAATGTTGGNAAATGGTAATGCATTCCAACCAAACCATAGTTTCTAAGCAATCTTATTAAGACATTTATATGTCATAAGTGGAGTTTGGTCTCCGTGATGTTCTCACGACTGAGGTTTGGTCCATCCCATCAGGTTATGTGGTAGATTCTTGCAAGACCTTGAAATTTTGTTGTCAATGAGATTGTTGGATTCTTGAAGCTTGTTTGATATTGCTTATAAAGAAATAATAATGGCATGCGATCCTGAAACCTTTTTCTCAATAAAATCATTAGGGTTTTTTAAGATTCTTTGATATTGCTTATACATTGAGGCATACTAAGCACATGATATAGGCATAACACTTAATTAGTCATGTAAACAACGTTGTGTGGCAGCGTAGTCCCTGCCGAGGAGGTTAGAAAGTAAATTGTGGAAAATGGGGTTGAATTGTAAATGAAACGAAGTGTTTGGTTCAAAATGTATATCAGGGAAATGTTGTGAAAAATGTATATCAAGGAAGATAGGGAAAAAGTAAATGACGGTTGGTTAGAGGCACAACAACATCTAATTTTTGAAAGTATATAGCAAATCTAATTTTTTTGAAAGTATATAACAAAGTAAAAAATTTGTTGACAGTGCAAGATTAAATTTGGAAATTTAAATGCATTTTCCATATGGACTGGCGAAAGATAAAAATATACAATGATATAAAATTAATAGGAGATAAGTAATATAAAAATTTAAATCCATTTGTGAGCATGGGGTATATGTAAATGATGCTTGCATTGTTGAACGCCATTTATTTTGAAATATATAAAAAAAGAAAAGTGTGTAACAAATAAAAGAGTAGATGCATTTGCCATAGTGTTGAAGGATAAGAATAAAAGTCTAACATATTAAAAAACAAATGCATTTGTGATAAAGAATGCAAAAAGATAAGAATAGAGTTTGTAACATATAAAAATTTAAATGCATTTTTTATTTCAAGTATGTCAAAAAATGAAAGTTTGTTACATACTACTACAAATTTTGAAATATACCAAAAAATTAAAGTTTGTTACAGATAAACTGGAATTTCAATGCGTTTGTCATGTAGAAAAGGATTGGGGCTCCCGCGGACCATTAGAGAAATATGTACAAGAAGCAGGATTGTGGAAATAAGATAGAGTGCAATAGATGAAAAAGAAAATAAATGGAAAGGTATAAGTGTTTGCCTATACATCTGTATTTAAGAAGGTGGAATAACCAGGTTGAGAAACAAAGAAAGATGTGATGACTAAACTTACAGTGAGGGTACATATGAGCGCTTTGGCCATTTTCTTGCGGTTGTCGTTTCATTGATGTCAGAGATGACTGCGGTTTCAAAGATGTTCTCCAAGGTTGTTGGAATGTTGGGAACTGCCTTTTGTCTTTCGTTGGCGGCCTGTTTCAATTGCCTTTCGACCCATTCTTCAATGTAGCTTCTCATTGGGGCGATGTTGATCTCATTCTGGATTTTGATGTTGAAAAATTCATTTTCTAATTCCTAGAAGTCGATAGAAAGATTAGATAGAGTCTGATGAATTTCCTCATTCTGTACTACATATTTGACTAGCAAGTCATGGACGTGAGATTGATCAAATTGAAGGATGTTGTAAAACGTTTCCAGAGACAAGGTATTCAACATAGAAACCTGTTTATCGAACTCTTGCCTGGTTAAGGGCAAGGAGTTTGCGATTAAGAGGGGGTCTTGAAAGTCATTGGTTTTCCCTGCTAAGTCTATATTTGACAGCTTTGTGAATAATTTATCTTTCTTCGCTATGGCTTGTTCACATGACTGAACAATGAGACGCGTGTTCTTTACTTTTTGTTTCCAACATGCATTCAATTGGTCGATCCAGTTTTTGGATGGAAGATATTCTTCTCTTCTTTTTGTTTCTGTCATATTGTTGACAATCTTACCAAAAGGGATGACAGTTTTTAAAAATAAATTTCCTTCATCTTTTAATTCGGCTTGCAAAATCTCAAGCATGCTATGTGCCCTGGTTCCAAGGGAAGCGATGGTTTGTGATCTTTTCCATGCCTGGGTAACCAGTTCCATTATTTTTTTGATATTGTTCTCCACATATCCTTTACAGGATGCGAGCAGGGTGGAGGATGTTTTTACATTTGGTGCAGGGGTGCCAGGCATGGCTATAGCCAAAGGATCAACAAGCAATGGCATAGGAATGAAAGTGTCTTCCAATTCCTTGACTCGGTCCTTAAGTTTGGCATTTTGGGTCTTGATGCGTCCAATGGAATCATTAAGTGCTTATCCAGTTGCGGTGTGAAGTTGACATATTTGGGACGACCGCAAGTTGGCAACCTCAACCTCAGAATGAGATTTGCCTTTGATATTTTTAACATTTTTTTTCTCAAATATCAATCTTTTGTTTCGGCTATCAAAAACAATGCTCTGGAACACGAAGGATGCATCTTCATCAAAATTTTAGGTAACGGATATGTCCATTGGATGGCTAGGGTGGATGTCATCTTGGGGTTGATCAAGGAAGGGGAACATGGCATCTAGATCCGTTTCAACTTCCATGTTCTAACTCTAAATTTCTGGCTCTTCTGCCTGACCCACATTTTTTTTCTCTTCTTCTCTATTGGAAGCTTGTGAGAACTATCAATTTTAGAGTGAGGAGGGTTGTTATCTCCTCCTCTGTTTGAATAACTATGGGTTTATTTTTTGTTGTGATGGGCCATTGGAGCGATGCTCTGGGATGTCGTACTTTTTGGAGTGGTATTTGTGGATTGAACACTCTTTTCACTGGGACCTTTCCCCTGTTGCGTGTATAATTTAGTGCAACTTTGCACTGTCTCTACATCGTTGGAATCAGAGGCAGGACCATCATTATCTCTATTTTTGGGTAGGTGTTTATTTACAAAACAATTGTTGAGGCTAAGTGATTGTAAATGTTGTCTAAAAATATCATAGGGGTTGAATCCTCTTATTTCTTCATCATATCTGAGGTTGGAGATGCTAAAATGTGCTGCGAAATCGTCAATTTTGTTGACGTTTTTCAAGATGAACTCCCCTATTTTCCAAGGGAGAGGAATGAACTGCTTTTTTTCTTCCTTTGGAACAAATGGAACCAATATACGTATTGATGTGCTACTTCTGCAATAAAAATTATGTCCGTAATGTGAAATGGAAGGAGAGCAGGTTGTTCCGTGGAGCCAAAAATTCTTATGACAGTGTAATTATCCAAATGTTGGAGTGTCCCCTTATTGTCAAAAAAACTAGTTGCATGTTCAGATATGTGGGAAGCATTTTCTCCTAACAACAAAACTTTGAAAATAGATAGGAATCCATTAAAAACCTCATAAAAAAAGTGGAAAGCCTTGTGCTTCCACAAGGCCTGGTACCAGAACATTACTGGGTAGAATTCACAGTTGACTTTTTTGGACAAAGACAGTTGCGGAAATTGACAGGAATGTGCTATTGCAAAAACTAAATAGGATGACATATAAATTTATTTTCCCTTTTGTAGCTTGACAATTGGGAAGAGATTTCATGGGAAATTACCCCGCCCCAATCAAAAAGGGCTTGTTCGTTGACTATGAAATACAGATATAAAGAGCCATGTGGGAAACAATACCTGTGGACTCCTATCTCGTTATTCTTGTAAACAGCCAGACACTTTCTTGAAATGGATTTCTAAATGAACTAACCTACATACTTGTAATATCTTCAGGAACTAGATTCAGCCTTTCCAAAAAATGGGGCAAGAGGTCTAATCTGTTATTATTCTTTGCTAGGAACTATTTGCAATCTTCTCCTTTAAATGTAAATGTTGGCTCAGGCAGTTTCAACATCTGGCAAGACCTAAGGTGACAAAGAAATAGAAGAGCCTTCATGCAGTGGAATAATTCTTTGTTATGCAATAAATTTATTGGCGCACCAAGAGACCAGGTCCTTACAGTCAAAAACCTCAAGGACACAGCTTGCATGAGCAATCCCGGAGGTCCAAATTACTTGGTTCTCTGTGGTAGGGGTTGAGTAATAAGAAAATGCCCTAGACCAGTGGAAGTTCTGGTCCTCACGCCCAAAGGTGTTCACTATATCTCCACAGAACTGGTGTCAAGTTGATGCCATAGGTTTATGAGAAGGTTTCTTTGCTGTAGATGATGGTTTAAATGAATTGTTAGAGCGAATACTGTAACTTTTTGCTAAATATTGGTTAAATTCTTGTGAATGGGAAATCTCCTCGAGCCTTTCACTGATTAATGAAAACCTATATTGGTGGTGCATGATGAACTCTTAGCAGTAAAATTTATTTATTACATATTTAGAAATGTGAACGTGGCGGGTACGACGAAGATCAATTAAGGAATGGAGGTTTTTTGAATGTGCGAAGGGCATGCCGTGTGAACAAGATTTCATGATTTTGAAATGAACACTCGCAAGGGATAATATAATCCGCCCGCAAATTTTGGTTTAATGCGCANCAACAACGAAGAGTGCAAAGCAATTTTTTTTTAATAGAAAATCCATTTAAAATAAAAAAATAAGAAAAACACTGAGTACTGTACATCTATGCTTAGAAATTGGACCCAGTTCTTTGGACCAAAACATTGTAGGTAACTGCGACAAACAAAGGCAAGGGTTCTGTAGTATGCAAGATCCTTGGATTTTTCTCGTTGATGAATTATCCTCTGTTGAAATTGATATTTTTCAGAAGCTTTTCCTCAGAAAGAAGATGAAAATGGTTGGAGGGTAAGTGAAATAGCCCTTAGCTAAAACTGCCTCTGCATAGTCCAAAAAAATTCAGTAGCAGAGCTTGCATGTGCAATTGCAAAGGCCCAAGTTAGTCCATTCTTGGTAGAAGGAGATGACTAGTAGGAAAATGCGTGGCAGGAGCAAGAGTTTTGGACCTGATGCCCGAAAATGTTAAACAATATTTTTTTGGCTTGAAATATATCTCTGGGAGCATCAACATATCATTCCTTTACATTGAAACTCTTCTGCCCAGAATAGACTAATTTGGAACTCTGGAATTCCTACTTTCGCGGTGCAAAGTGGCTATTTCATTCACCATCAGTTTCTTTTCTAAAAATCCTTTTGGTTTTGTCATGACTATGATCACTGAGCCATGAAGGTTCATTCGCTATGGTTGATTTCAATTTGGGCGCAAGAGTGGGAAGATTCTCTGCATTGCCATCATCGATTTTCATATCATCGTCCATCAGATCATCTTCTTCCATCTTGGAATTCATGGCATCAACTTCTGCGATAGCAATGAATGCAACTGGGTAGGTTCTCTGACCAGCCAGGGTTGTGATGGATTATTTTGGCTTGAAATATATCTCTCAGTGTACCAAGGGACCATCTCCTTTTGTGCTACTAGGCAGAGGGAGATGAATAGTAAGAATATGCCCTGGAATAGTGGAACCTCTGGCCATTATGCCCCAATGTGTTTACTGTGTGTGGAGAGAACTGCTGCCAGAAGTTATTTAGAATTTCCATTTGGTCGAGACGATGTTTGAAATGAAAATTGGGGAGGGATAATATAAGCCTCTGCAAATTATGGTTTAATGTGTATCAATGGAATATCTCCTCGATCCTTTCATTGATCAATGACAATTTCCAGGGTTTGTGTGGAATGAGCTGTGACCATCACAACTCACTAATTGCACAATTAGAAAAAAGTGTGAACATGGCGGTGACAACAAAAAGAGATTAAAAATCATAAATTTCTTAAAAGAAACAACCCATCGACACACACAAAAAAAATATTGCGTGGCCTTTGAAATGAATACTTGGAAAGGATAACATGCTTGTGGGAAAACCTTAGTTTAATTCG
>JZKD02S1672808.1:0-52257 GCA_000966675.3 Picea glauca
CTTTCAAAAGGTTATCCCTCATTGAGCATTTTGGTATGCACAATTGATTGCCCTTGAACAAAAATCCCTCTTGAATCATATACTTTGTCCATTGGCTCCTGTCTCTCAGCACATGATTTGGACATGCTTCATATGGTTCCTTGAAATATGGATCATCACAATACAAATCCTTAAGGTGTTCAAACCCCAAGGTCTTGACCTGAAATTCCTGCAGAATCAAACATCTCCTGCTCAATGCATCAACAACTTTGTCTGCATTACCATAAATATGTTTTATGGCAAAAGTAAAATTCTGCATAAATTCAATCCACTTTGCATGTCTTTGGTTTAATTTTTCCTGTCTGGTTATGAATTGTAAAGCATGGTTATCGTTGTACAAGACAAATTCCTTTGGAACAAGGTAGTGCCTCCATTTCTTCAAGGCTTGAATTATGGCATAAAATTCTTTATCATATGTGGAGTACTTTCTCTTAGTATCATTTAGCTTCTCACTGAAATATGCAACTATTTTATTATCCTGGCTCAAGACTGCTCCAATTGCAATTCCACTTGCATCACATCTCACTTGAAATGTCTTTCCAAAATTTGGTAGATCAGAATTGATCGTTCTGTTATCTTCTCCTTCAATATATTGAAGCTCCCCTTGGCCTCCTTTATCTATATAAAAGACTTGTGCCTCTTCTTCATTGTATCCATCATTGGTGCACAAATTCCATTGAAATTTCTGATGAACTTCCTATAGAAACTTGCTAATCCATGGAAGCTTATCACTTCAAACATACTCCTTGGTGATGGCCATTCTTTGATTACTTTCACCTTCTCTGGATCCATCTTCAATTCATTTGAAGAGATCACAAAACCCAAGTAAATGAGTTATGTCTTCATAAAAGAGGACTTATTTAGATTTATCAACAACTTCTCCTGCTGTAGTCTCCTCATCACTAATGTCAGATGTCTCAAATTCTCCTCTTTAGTATTGCTAAATACCAGTATATCATCCAGATATACAACCACAAACTTGCCAATGAAATATTTCAGTATTTCATTCATCATTCTCATGAAATTACTTGGGGCATTTGTTAAGCCAAATGGCATAACAAGCCATTCATACAACCCTTCATTTGTCTTAAAGGCTGTTTTCCACTCATCAACTTCTCTCATCCTTATCTGGTGATATCCACTTTTCAAATCTATCTTAGAAAATAAATTTTCTGCACTCAAACAATCCATTAAGTCATCCATTCTTGGCAAAGGAAATCTATACCTAATGGTGATCTTGTTAATGGTTCTCGAGTCTGTACACATTCTCCATCCTCCATCCTTCTTTGGATTCAACACAGTTGGTACTGCGCATGGACTCAATCTTTCTCTGACCAAACCCTTGTCCGACAAATCCTGGACTTGGTTCTTTACCTCCTCATTCTCTTGAGGTGTCAATCTGTATGTTGCTTTGTTTGGAAGACTTGCTCCTGGTATCAAATCAATATGATGGCTGATACTTCTGATGGGTGGCAATGAGTTAGGCAACTCGTCCACTACTATGTCAACAAAATTATCCAACAACTCTTGAACTTCTTCAGGCAAATCATCCATCGAAGAACTTGTACAGACAACTCTGGGTTTCCTCACCACAACAAACTGCATCTCCTGTCCCTTCTTGACTTCACTCAAGAGTTCCTTCCCACTCATGATAAGTATGCTTGTGCTGGCTTCTTCTTTTACTTTCTTCTCCTCTATTGGCAACAACATGTGTGTCCTACCATTCTTCTCCAAGGTGTATGTATTTTTTCTCCCATCATGAATGACATTTCCGTCAAACTGCCATGGTCTTTGTAACAAAATATGACATACATATATGGGAATCACATCACACAAATTTTTAACTCTATATCCTCCTATCTTAAATTCAACGAGGCATTGTTTAGTGACAATTACCTGGTGTCCTTTCTGCAACCATGAGACTTTATATGGCTTCGGATGTGCATTTGTCTCCAACTCCAATTTCTCTACCATCTTTGTGGATACTAAGTTATCAGTGCTCCCACTGTCAATTATCACCTTGCATACTTTGTCTTTCGTCTTGAAAGTTGTCCTCAATAGACTTTTCCTCTGCACTAGCTTTTCAATTTCCGACTCTGGTTTTAAGAGAACCTTCCTCAACATAAGGGATGTTCCATCCTTTGTACCTTCTGCTTCAACATTCCCTTTCTGTGCTTCGAAAATGTGAGCTTCACCTCCTCCTTCTTTATTTTTCTTGGGACATTCCCAAGACATGTGTCCTATCTTTCCACATGCATAACACCTTACTTCTCCTCCTCTGCTTCTTCCTCTTCCTCTAAAAGAACTTCTTCCATCACCTTGTTTTCCTTAGGAACTTCCTCCTCTTTCTGAGTGATTGTGTGGTTTCTCAGTCTTGCCTTTGGATTTTTGTGTCTTATCATGGGAAACTCCCTTGCCTTTGCTTGGGCTTCTGCCTCTGTTTCCTAGTCAACTTCTCCTATGCCTTCAGAGCAATCTAATAAGCATCCTCTACTGTCCTTACTGACATCATGCTGACCTCATCCTGGATTTCATACCTCAGGCCATTTATGTACCTGGCGACTTTTTCCTCATCCTTCTCTCGTTGTCCAGTCCTGATATTCAACTTGTAGAACTCCTTCGCATACTCTATCACCATCATACCATTCTGTCTCAGGTTTTGCAACTTCCTGAACAGATTTATCTGATAATCTTTGGGCATGAATTTAGCCTTTAGTTTGGCTACCATCCTGTCCCAATTCTTTATCTTCTATTTGCCTTTGCTCCTCCTATCATCCTACAATTCATCCTACCATAGTGCTGCATGTTCTTTTATCTTGGTGACAACATGTCTCACTTTTTTCTCCTCATCGACATCTTCATAGTTGAAATATTTTTCCATGGATCTTATCCAATCCAACAATTCTTCAACATCCAAGTTGCCTTCATACATTGGGATCTCTACCTTGGCTCTAACTCCAAATATAAGAACTTCTCTTAGTAAGAGTTCTTCGACAACATTTTCCCTTACATCTTCTTTAACTTCTACTTCTTCACTTTCTACATCACTGATGTCCCCAACATCAGGTGCTCTCCTCTGCGTTGCCTCCATCACCTCTAATCTTGCACGAAGCTCTTTCATTTTTCTTTCTATAGCGCAATTGGCTAAATGTGGCTCCACACATCTCCTTGGTGGCATTGTGCCGACTGTATCTCACACACATAGTACACCTTCAATCTCTTCTTCA
Organism: Picea glauca; assembly: GCA_000966675.3. Taxonomy (NCBI): domain Eukaryota; kingdom Viridiplantae; phylum Streptophyta; class Pinopsida; order Pinales; family Pinaceae; genus Picea; species Picea glauca. Next base: position 3,267 of record JZKD02S1672808.1, read on the forward strand.
TTTCCTGAAAACAATTTCAGGCTCTGATACCACTTGATGTTATCAGACTATCTTCGTTGTCTCCTCTCTCCTTTGCCTGTTGTCAGCAAGAAAAAATTCATCTCTAATACCACTTGATGCATAAACCCCTTCTCTCCTTGGGATACTCGACCTCCTGATCAAGGATCATTAACTATTCTTGAGCTAGATCATCTCTCGAGACCTTGCAGGTCTCAAACTCAATCAAACATAGGCCCTCTTATCACCCTTAGGGTTTTCATGGTCACGATCTGGTCGGTACCAACCCATCCATCGATCGACAGTTCATAGAGATTGTGGGCTTCCAACATCCTCACTCTTTATCAGAGAGCTCTGTCTCCACAATCGGGAAAGTGCTCTCCCAACCTCCTTTAAATCGTGGTCGTTGATCCCCTGTCTCGACAAGATCAACGTTCCTAGCAAATTGCGGGCTGTGAACTAGCATGCTCGCTAAATTTTCCTCCACTCCTCATAATGATTCCTCACCTTCGATTTTCCATTATCAGATCGAAGATCGAGATTCACTTTGGGATTCTGCGCTTCGGGATTTTCAACTCTCAACTCTCGTTTCCTCCACAGTACTTCCACCCGAAGTCGATGATCTGTCGATGTATGTCCCTCACAGATCGAAGACTGTGGTTCACTTTGCTCTTCAGGCTTCGGGAGTTTCAACTCTTAGTCTTCACTTTCTCTCGGAGTGCTTTCACCCGGAGACAATGATCTGTCGATGTGTGTCCCTCACAGATCGACAGTTGTGGTTCACTTCGCTCTTCGAGATTTAGGAATTTCAACTCTTAGTCTTCATTTTCTCACGGAGTGCTTTCACCCGGAGACGACGATCTGTGACGCGTGTCCCTAACAGATCGACGATTGTGGTTCACTTCGCTCTTTGGGCTTTGGGAGTTTCAACTCTTAGTCTTTGTTTTCTCCCAGAATTCCTTCACCCGAAGACGACGATCTGTCGATGCGTGTCCCCCATAGATCAATAACTATGGTTCACTTCACTCTTCGGGCTTCGAGAGTTTCAACTCTCAGTCTTCGTTTTCCCCCATAATGCCTTCACCTGAAGATGATGATATTTCAACGTGTGTCCCTCATAGATTGATGGTTGTGGTTCACTTCGACTCTTCGGTCTTCGAGAGTTTCAACTCTCAGCCTTTGCTTTCTTCCATAGTAGTCTCACCCGAAGTCCACGGGTCTTTACCGCATGTCCTTCTAAATCAGACGACTATGATTTAATCCAGCACTTCAGTGTTCGGGAGTTTCGAATCCTCACTAAAATCCTCGAAGTGACTTTCCCTAGAAGTCTCAGATCTATTGACACGTAACCCCCTAGCGACCAACGACCAAGATCCATTTTGGCTCTTCGACGATTTCACTCTCTCCTTGTCTACAAACTTTCAAAGTTGTATATCTTGCGCCACCTGTCCCTCTGGATAATGGACGACCCCTGGCCTCTTTGGGACTTTGACGAATCCTTTCTCCTGTGTGCACACATAGACTTAAATCTCGTGTAATTTTCCCCGATCTGACGATCCAGAACGATCCCACTCCCTCTTGAATGGATATTAGCCAATGTCTCATGAAATCTTCAAAACTTCCTTTCCCTTGAAGATTTCTCCTGCTTTCTCTCGTGAGATTTCTCCTTCGAACCCTTTGAATCCTTAGAGGATTACTTCGACACTTAGTTGAATTTCGTATTTGTGCACTCCTTGCAACAGATTCTTATGCAAGACTTAGCTTCTTGCGGGTGACTGTGCACGCCTTGTAGCAGTCCCTTTGCACTCCTTGCAAAATGGAAATTTTATGCTATCTCTTCTGAGCTTATGAGTCGAAATAGACTTTATCACTCCTTGCAACAAATTCTCACACAAGAATTAAGTCCTTGCAGCGACTGTGCACACCTTGCAACAGTCTCTTTTCACTCCTTTCAAATGGAAGTTTCACGCTATCTCTTCTGAGCTTCTGATTCGAACTAGAATCTGTCAACACACTCCTTGTAGACTGTATGCACACCTTGCATGAACTCAATGAAGAGAAAAAATCGAAACTTATCCAAACATCTCACAGTTTCATATACTCAACAACATAACTCGTTCATTCATGAAAACAAAATAACATGGAATTGCAAACAGTAGCAACACCATGCATTGGATCAATTTTCCTATGTTATATTCATTCAAATGTAAATGGCTACAACTATGATAAAACAAAAACTAAAGACTCATCAATAACTAAATCACAACAATCTCCTACCAATTTTCAGCAGCCTCATTCGGGCATACAAAACCTCTATTTATCCTAGAGGGCTCCTAGGGCTCCCTCCGACTACTCGTCTACTCGAGAAAAAACAAATTGCTACTTAATTTCTGTTACATTAAAGTTTAGGAGTGAAACTCCCAGATCACTCGTGATCATTAAGCTCCCAAGCGTTTGATCTTCTTCAGTTTTTCAATCATTTCAAAAACATATTTGCAGGAAACACCAACGTTTAAGATTCTGAATGATTCAAAGGCGCGCTAAGGCGTTGAGTTGTCTCTCCATGTGTGCTTGTTGACGATGCTCCTGCATCACAACTTCTACTTATTATTATAATGAGTGGCTTATTGATTTTGGAGCAACTTATCATATGGCTAAGGATAAAGCCATATTTTCCTCTCTAAATGAATGTAACACCAAGAAAATATTTGTTGGTGATGATAGATCTCTTAGTGTTGTAGGGTCTGGAATAGATTAGGTAGATAATGGTCATTTTAATGATGTATTATGTGTTCCAAGTCTTTCTTGCAACCTTCTATGAGTATATCAAATCACTCATTTAGGTGAAGGTAAAAACATAAGGTTTTTACCTCACAAAGTTGTAATCAAGGATCTAAAATATCCTGAGCATGTTCTTGCAACACGAATTGTTGATGATATTACCAGGTTCTACAAGTTTGAAAATTTTGGGTCATCACATTTTCCATTAGTTTTTGTTGCTCATAGCGATAACTTGAGAAAACTTTGGCATGAGTGGTTTGGTTATGTAAACGATCACTAATTGCAGTAGCTATGTAATAAATATATGGTGATTGGTATTCCTCTTGTTTCTTGCAGAGATGGTGTTTGTGCCGGTTGTGTTCTTGACAAACATCATCGGGACAATTTTGACAAACGTGCCTCTTGGCGTGCCTCAACCCCTTTTCAACTTGTTCATAGTGACTTGTGTGGTCCACTTTACTCTCCTTCTTTTTCTGAGTGCAACTATATCTTAACTTTCATTGATGACTTTTCCAGATGCACTTGGGTCTACTTCTTAAAACTTAATAGCGAAGTTTTTGATAAGTTTTTGGCCTACAAGGCCCTTATGGAAAAGCAACATGGACATCAACTTTAAAGGTTAAGAACAAATAATGGAGGCAAATATGTGACAATAATTTTACAAGTAACTGTACTGCACAGAGCATCCAAATGTGACACATTGTTCCATATACACCATAGCAAAATGGTGTTGCCAAGAGAAAGAGATGCACATTAAAAGAAATGGCTAATTGTATGATCCAATCTAAGGGATTAAGTCTAAAGTGTTGTGTGGAAGCCATTAATTGTCGAAATTACATAGTAAACCACACTCCCACAAAGGATCTTAAAAATATAACACTAGAAGAAGCATAGAATAACATTAAGCCATATGTAAGCCATTTCCATGTATTTGACAGTGTAGCATGGGCTCAGATTCCTAATAAGAAAAGGAAATCTTTACAACCTAAAAGTGAGAAGTGTATTTTTGTTGGTTATTCTGAATATGTCAAAGCTTATAGACTTCTTCAACCTCATTCAAATGAAATTATTATTCAAAGAGATGTTAAATTTGATGAAAATCTCTTGGCCTACAAGCCTAATTCGATGTTTGTGTCTTCTTTGGCCAGAGAGCCATTTTCGACGTTTGTGCCATCTTCTGTTCCTATTCTGGTTTCTTCTTTAGATGATGATGACAATGAGGATGAAAATCCACCTCCGCATGCTCACCTTCCTCTAGATGAGTCCATTGAACATGAACCTAAACCATCACCATCGCTTCCTAGATCGGTTCGTTCAACACGAGAAGCAGGTGGTGATATTATCAACGATCCTTCAGATCAGTGTTAGATATGTTCATAGTTCCAATGAGCCTCCTCTCTTTTGGTTCAAGTTTTAGAGACTCATGATCCAAAGACATTTGTAGAAGCTTCAGGTCATCCATACTAGGATACAACAATGAATGAAGAGTATCATTCTTTAATGACAAATGATACTTGGGATCTTGTACCTCTTCTAAAAGGAAGAAAACGTGTCATATGTAAATGGGTCTACATAACTAAGTATGCATCAAATGGAAGTGTTGAAAGACACACGACTCAATTAGTTTCTAAAGGATTCTCCCAAGTTGAAGGCATTGACTATAAGAAAACCATCTCCCCTATAGCCAAAATGAATTCCATCCGCCTTGTTCTAGCCCTTCAAGCCTTACATAAATGGGAGGTCCATCAGATGGATGTCAAATCTACCTTCTTCCATGGGGATTTTCAAAAAATCTACATGGAACAACCCCCTGGATATGTCCGTAATGACTCTAGCCTTGTTTGTCGCCTTAAGAAATCTCTTTATTGTCTTAAGCAAGCTCCTCAAGCTTGGTATGCCAAAATGGACAACTTTCTTCTTGATACCAAATTTTCTAGATGTTATTTTGACCCTAATGTCTATACCAAGAAAATAAGAAGTCATCTCATAATCCTTTTTCTTTATGTTGATGTTCTTATCCTCACTGGTAGTGACCCTAAACTTTTAAACCCTATGAAACCAACCTTAAGTAGAAATTTGAAATGACCGAGCTAGGATATTTGCACTATTTCCTTGGCCTCCAAGTTTTGCAGACCAAGGAAGGAACTTTTCTTTCCTAGTCTAAGTATGCTTGTGACCTTCTTCATTGCTTTCACATGGAAGATTCAAAACCAACCCCTTCTCCCTTCTAGTTTGGAGTCAAACTTGTTGCCACTTGTACTTCTTCTGAAGTTGATGCCACCTTGTACAGTTAGTTAGTTGGCAGCCTCTTATACTTGACTCATACCCATGGTTGATCTTTCCTTTGTTATTTCTCATGTTGCCTGGTATATGCAAACACCCCATGAAAGCCATTGGAAAGCAACTAAAATGATACATTGGTATGTCTGAGGTACAATTTAGTTCAAGATACATTACATCTTAGGGGGGACTCATTTATTGGTTGGTTTCACTAATTCAGATTGGTCTGATTTCCCTGATGATCAAAAGTCTATTGCAAATTATGCTTCTAGACTTGGTTCATGACCTATCACTCGGGCCTGTAAGAAACAACAAGATATTTCTATTTCTTTAGCAGAAGTAGAGTACCGAGTAGTGGTTAATGTGAGTCATAAATCCTTGTGGCTTCAAAAGATCCTTTCAGATTTTGGATTCTAGTAACAACATCTGACAACCCTCTCGTGAGACAATCAAAGTGCCACCAAGCTCACCAAAGACCCAATTCAACATCAACGTAGCAAACACATAGAGATACACATGCACTTCATCCGAAGGCTTATTCATGATCAAGTTATTGAAGTATAATTTTTCCCTACATAAGATCAAGTTGTTGACATATTCACAAAGTCTCTTACAAAAGTGAAGTTTTCCAAACTTCAATCTATGTTAGGAGTTCATGAAGTTGTCATTAAGGGGGGATAGGCTCTAATGCCTCCTTCCTTCTCCTATTGTGTCGCATTTGTAAATCCTTCAATCTTATCCCAAGTTGTTCTTAATGGGGGATGTTAGGATATTTAGACACTTAGGAGTTAGATAAGACCAACTTGGTCTAACATGTCCTTAGGTAAAAATGTGTTTCTTTAGTATGCATTAGTATGCATTTGTAGTTAGGTAATTCAACGGTCATGATATGTTCCCGACATAGAGTGATCTGACAGTTCATATCCTCTTCAATCTTAACAACTACATTGATTAGTGGCTTAGCACCCGATTGGTCAATGATCTCTATTTAAAGAGCATGGAGGGTCATTTGTCGATGATTGATTGTGATAAACTCTCTTGTAAATCTCTCTGTAATATTTTTGTTTTTCACTAATAAATTTCTCCAAGTGGCCACGTTGGTTGGGGTTGTGGATGATTCCCCACAAGTATTTTACCACGTAAAAAGATCGGTGTGTTGATATTTGATCTAGTTGTCTGAGTGGTTACTGAAGGTGTTCATCCTTTGTTGGAATACATGTGTTGTCAAACACTTCCCAAGAAGCTAGTTGCACCAACTTTCTTTTAAAGATAAGTGTCTATCTATTATTTGAGTTTTCTTATGCATATTATGGCCGTGCATTTTACTCTGTGAATGAGAATGGTTTTATGTGTTGTTATAGATGATTTATATGCTACATTCATGTGCATTTAGAATGATGTAAATGCATTTAATTATGGGTATCATAATTTAATTAATTATGTGTATAAATTGTGTCTGGTAAGATACAGGAAATGAGTTAGCATAATTTTTTTGATTTTACGAGTATTTTCCACATAGTAATGTTCCTTGGTTAAGCTAGGGAATGTTACACTACTAGGCAAGATTTATACTTCTTCACTTTACATTTTTCATTCAACTTCTTCTTAAGCACCCATTTTCTACCAATGAACTTTCTTCCAGCTAACAACTCAACTAGATCCCAAACCTCATTTGTATCCAAGGCCACCATTTCTTCAACCATGGCCTTCTTCCAGAGTTTACCATCCTCTAAATCCATTACCTCCCTGATAGTCCTGGAATCATCATGAGTAATAGATAAATAAGAAATAGAGTCAAAATAAGGTGGAGTGTACCTTTCTGTTGCCTTCTTTCCCAAACTAATCTCCTCAAAACTGGAGTGTGAGGTTCTTCTTCTTCTTATTCATGTTCTTCTATTGAGTCAGATTATTTAGCCTCCAAATCAAACTCTACTATCTTTGGTTCTTTTTCCTTTGGTAGGACTTTCTATTTCATAACATCTTTAACCTCTCTGAAGACAACATCCCGACTATGAACAATATTCTTAGTTACTGGGTTCCAAATTTTATAGCCTTTTATACCATCTTTATAACCAATAAATATACACTTTTCAACTTTATTATTGATCTTACTCCAATTTTCATTTGGAAAATATACATAAGCATCAAAACTAAAAACTTTGAGATGTTCAAGAGAGGTTTTTTTACTAGTCCATGACTCATACAAAGGTTTTTCCACCAACATTGATGAGGGTGATGTATTTACCAGGTAACATGTAGTACCCATTACCTCTGCCTAGAATTCTTGACCTAACCTAGCACCATTGAGCATGCTCCTTTCTTTTTCCTTCAGTGTCCTATTCATCCTTTCTATAACCCCATTCTGTGGAGGTGTGTATGAAGTAGTCTTCTACCTTGCTATATTGCACTTATTATAGAATTCCTCAAATTCATTCCTACATAATTCTCACCATTATCTGTCTTCATCACCTTTATTTTCTCCTCTATTTGGTTCTCTAAAAGAGCCTTAAACTCTTTAAATTTACCAAAGACCTCATATTTATTTTAGAGGAAATAAATCCATGTATTCCTCGATAAATCATCAATGAATAAAACATAGTACACATATTTACCTAATGATGTAATAGGAACAGGTCCAAACACACCACTATGTACTAACTCTAAGATTCCCTTTGCTCTTGTAGCACCATATGAGAATATTACCTGATCATGTTTACCATATATGTAATGTTCATATAAATCAAAATCTAGTCTGCAATAAAAAATACCTTCAACCATACTTTTACCATGTAGTGCTTTAAGGCCCTTCTCACCAATATGTCCTAGTCTTTGATGCTATAACATTGTCTTTTATCTAGAGATAGTAGGGGTTCCTTCTTCTTCATTTCCATCCTCAAGAACAACATAATTGTTACACCCATCACTGATAGTGCTTCCCAATAGCTTGTACATAGTTCCATTCAGAACTCCCCTCATCAACACCATTTCTCCTCAAACTATATTGTAGGTTTCTTTTTCAAATATAGTACACCTACATCACTCATCTTACTTATAGACATTAAGTTTCTAGCTAGCTTTGGAATGTGCAAAACCCCATTGAGTGTTCTAATCCTTCCATATTTGAGAAATAACTTCACTTTTCCTTATCCTATGATTCTGGTTGTCGATTCACCCCCTAGGGAAATGTCACCTCTATTATACTTTCCATATTCACAAAACTAATCCTTATGGGGAGTCATATGAAAAGAAACACCTAACTCGATCAACCATGCATCATGATATGCATGTGTGCTTGAAGAAGACAAGTACACATTCCTTCCTTCCTTTGCGAAGGTTTTCCCTTATGTGGAAGGAACAACATCATATCCCTTCCCTCTCTCAACACTTTTATATCTACAATCCTTCTTGTAATGCCCAATTTGACCACATTTCCAACATTTCCTTGAGAATTTTCTTGGAGATTTATATATACCTCTAGATTTAGATCTCCCACTTGTGGATTTATTTTTATTTCTATCCAAGGAATGCCCTCTTATAGATAAGACATTTGTTCTTTGACTATCTATGGTTTTCCTCCTAATTTCCACTTCGATAACAAGGATGAGACCACATCATCAAATTTTAATGTGGTTTCATTACTCCCAATAGCTACAACTAGACTATCCCATGAATATGGCAAAGAACACAATAAACTAACACATTTATCTTCATCATAAATTTTAATGTTGAGAGACAAAAACTAACTTACCATAATATTGAAGGCATTTAGATGCTTTGTCACCGAGTCTCCATCATTCATCCTTGGAAGGCACATCTTCTTTTGAAGGAAAAGTTTGTTTACTAGGGGCTTAGACTGATACAAAGCCCCTAACTTATCCCATAACACCTTGGTTGTAGCTTCTCCCCAGACATCCAATAAAAAAGAATCTGAAAGACACAATCAAATTGTGCTCTTTGCCTTCCTATCCAACTCCATCCAATCTTTCGGTGACATACCTGTAGGTGCAATACTAGGATCCACAGTGACCCATTGTTCTTTGTCTACCAAAATATCCTCCATCTTCAGCTTCCAAATCTCAAATATTTTCCATTTAAATTTCTCGATCTCAATTTTAGAGTCGCTCGCCATTCTCTTTCACCACAAGAATCACTATTGCAGAGCTCCCACCGAAACTAGGTTTATCACAAACCCAATATACCTGAACCATTAGCAAAAAAGGCATCACCCTGAAGAAAATAACTGCTTTGATACCAAACCTAGGTTTTAAACATTTATAGTATAACAATGCACATATAATTTCTTTATAAAACAAAAAGAAAACAATATCATTTACACATAGTACTTAGAAATTTACTGTAGAAACCCTTAACCAGAAAAAACAACAAATGTTTAGATTTGCACCTCTAACTCTCATTGTATTAACTTCACCATTTACAATACAATATATATGATTCTTAGGCATCCAAAATCCTAATCCATCAACTTGGATTAGATTCCTTAACTGGAATTTTATTACAATGGGCTGAAAAACTGTTGGCCAAAAACTGCCCAAAAATAAGCCAATTTGTTTTTCGAGGGATCCATCCCCAAACCCCTGGATAGAGGGGTGCAACATACAATGCATGAAACTAATCATGCAAATAATATAACACATACCCAACACATGTGCCTTTGATATGTCTAGTTTCATCACAAAAGAAGACAACCTCTTTGTCTTGATTATATGGAAGGTTTCCTAAGCTACCCCCACTACATCATGGATGGGCCTTCCTTCCAAGAAAAAAAATTATTCCCTTGATATTAAAGTTGATACTTAAGATTAGATTCATTCTCAAATCAATCACCTTTGTTATTATCTTGTAGATGTAATTACATAAAGAAATGGATCTAAATTGATCGAAGGTAGTAGGGTTATCTGTCTTTGGGATATTAACAATGAAAGTGGAGTTAAAATCTCTTGATATATTGCCTCTAATCCTAGATTATTTTGTAGCATAGAAAACCTTGACTAAGTAGCTTAAAGAAACCCAAAAATAACTCCCCAATCCAACCATCTTGACCTAGAAATTTATCATCCTGGAAGGATTTCATGACTTTTGTTTAGCTCTTCCTTTTCAATGAGAGCTACTAAAGCAACATTTTTCTCATACAAATCCCCTAATGTTTTTCCTCTCAAGTTATGTGTATACCCCTTTATAATGATAGATTGCCTCTATTGCAACACCATGGAATTTTCCACATCCTATACCTTGATTATTGAACAAATTCCATATTGTGTCTATGCTTTTATTATGGTGACCTGCCCATGAAACACTTTTATATTCTTATCTCCCTCATGTATCCCTATAAGTAAACTTTTCTACCTCCACTTGGCCTCATCCCATACCCAAATTTTCTCTTTCTCTTGCTTTAGTGATTCCAATTCAAACTTGGAACTCTTGGTTAAACCCTCGATAGGAAATCCTTGAAGATTTGATCAATTTTTTCCTTCCATGATCACTAGTATTCCCTTAAGATTCATGAAAAGTTCGTGTTTCCCAATAGTTTGTGATACCTTCATCTTGATAAGATTCTACTCAAGAGATTTCATATTTTTTTCCAAGAAAAACCTCATGGGATCTCCCCCCTCTTCCTAGGAATATCTGGATGGAGTGCAACTCAATGCTAGTCACAATACCAAAGTGTAATCTGTAGTATACCTAGGGAGGTGATATGAGGTACCTAGGGAGGTACCCAATGGGAATGTGGTTATGTATTATTAGTGGAGGCCATTCAAGTTAAGGTGGAATAGGTCCACTATATTATTAAGTAAGGCCCACTATGGTAGTTAGATATAATAAATGTGATAAGGCTTTCTAGAAGGTTCCTTCTATAGAATGTTCCTAGGAGATAGAGAGTGCTATATAAAGAAGTGTAAGTAATGTATTGAACCATGGTAAAGAATATTGTTATTTTACATGCAAGGTTTGCTTGAGGAGTTTTATCCTTCTATAAGGATTAATATATGGTGTCACCCTACCTCAAGGGTTTCTCTATTTCTTGTGTTCAATATTTGGTGAATGGTTTGGTGTACTCTTGTTGAGATTAAAGGTTATTTTTGAAGTTATGTTTGTATATATATTCAAGTACTTAACATTTGGTATCATAGCTCTTTTCTAGGCCAAAGAAGGGAATACATTTTTGGTTATTTTTGCAGTTTTTTTAGACAAAAAAAGGGGGGTGGCGCACTTCAGACTCAATTATGAACATTTCTGCTCAGATTTTGCAGAAACAAATTGGATATTTGAATTCCTCTTAGAAAAATACCCAATTTAAAAAAAAAAAATAATCGACCAAAACAGAGAAAAAAAATCGACCGAAACGGAGTCCCGGAAGTAAAGTTTTTTTTTTTTTTTAAAGCTAGAAATGAGTTACCTTCTATTAACTGAGAATATACCAATACATTACCATTGTATCAGTAGAAGATGCCAACATAGGAAACCAACTCCGACAATGAAACTAGAGTCTCAAAAAATATATGCCTAAATGTTCTAGGCTTACAGTTGTTCAAACTCGATGAGCTATCTATCAAAATTAAGCAAATTAAAACCGAAAAGATTGGTAATTGAAACAAAAGAGATAAATATAACATAACTGATGGATTCTCATTCTCCTGGTGCACTTTCATTGCTCCGATGCTGTTTAGGGGCGATTACTCTTGATGCAAGATCCTCTTGAGGACGTAGCCCAGACTATGAACCAACTAAATGGTCATAGAGATTCCCAATTCAGATTTCCGTCTACTCTTGTTGATGAATTTGCTTTGCCATATCCCTACGGAGGTAAAAAACTAGTTGTAACTGATCTTCGAAAAAATGAGAAGGCCATTGTTCATATTGTTGTTGTTATTTCCCCTTTGTTCTTCTGAATTGGGATGCCTATTTTGTGCCTCCTCATCTGGAATTTTCCTAGAAGCCTCATCATTTATTGGAGGAATATATTACTCTATGATGTAAAAACTCCACCATTCCTCCTCAAGTCAAGAGCTACAGAGGAGTTACTCTCATCCTCCTGATATTCCATTGAGATTTACCCATAATCCAAGCTACTAAAGGAAGGCGATGGATGGCGACGACTAGTTTGTCGTCTATGAACCGAGCCACTACCATGGCGTGAACTGTCTCTTTCTCGTGACATCTAATATGGAATGGGAAAACACATAAAGATGGTAGACAAGCACCCATAGCTACAGGAAATCCACAGTTGTGCCATAGAGAAGAATCGAAGATGCAGAGTGTTAGCATGGGAAAAAATAACCAAAAGAACCCCTCGACCATATTGATGAAGGAAAACCATCACATATTCCAAACATTGGCCATGGAAACAATGAAATAATTAATCTAAAATGAATATTTCATGCAAGAACCACATAGATAATCTTTCATCCTGCTCCTAGGATCGTTTGGTTGTATAGGAGGTACTTCCATGGATTTAAAACACACCATAGCCAACACTCTTGGGAAGGGAGAAATAGACTAGGTGGTTGTGCAAGCGATCCGATGAAAATTCATCAAGCATGTGAAAAAGACACCCCATTCGGGTATTCCAGGAAGTAAAGTTATCAACATTTTAAATTTGACAAATTTTCATAGTTTTTTTGGAGAAAGTCGCGCGATTTGCACGATAAGTTATTTATAAACCCTAGTTTTTAATTTATATTTCTCTAAGAAAGATGATTTTTACTAGAAAAGATGGTGGCCCGAGTATTGAAGCATTCATAAAGTTCCACAAGTCATTGTGGCCAGAGAAGTAGAAATCTCGTATACACCATGGTTTCACGAAAGATTCTAGAACATGGTGGCAATCATTGGACCATGACAAGATGACAAGAATTTCAAATGAAGCATTTGAAAATTTCCTTTTAAACAAATGGTCTCATGCCAAGAGTAAAGATAAAGAGAGTACCAAGGGTTTATTTTTATATGGAACCTCAATCTTACAGGTTCATGGATGTATTCATAAAGAAAATATCATTGTTTCTATTAACCCTAGTTGCATGCATAATTTTATCAATGTTCAGTTGGTTAATAGATTGAAAGTTCCTGCAAAGAGTATTCAAAGCACATAGGTAGAGGGTGAAAATATTCAAATTTTTAAATATTTGAAGCTAAGTATGGATACATATGTGTTGCATTCATATTTTTATGCTATAGATATGGATGATGTGGATATTGTTTTGGAATATCCTTGGATAGAATCGGTGGGTACAATTAATATTAATGTGAAAAAGAATATTTTGAAGTTGTGGTACAAGAAAAATAAAATAACATTGTAGGATGTGTCTCTTAGTAAGAAGAAGGGTCCATGGAGGCAAGTAAATAATTTATTGTAGAGTCCGAATTTAAATGAGAGGCATAGTCTATAGAAGGAGATGAAGCAAAGCCATATGAAGGACACAATATAGAAGCCAAGGATATCATTGAATCAAAGGCACACTATGTTGCAGAGTTAAAGAAAAAATAACAGATTCCTACAATTGTTGTATATAGCCATCCACACCATATATAAAAATAACAGTCATCAAGGCAAGGGCATGAGAATCAACACACTTATGCACCAACATGGAACTAGAAAGGAAACTGATCAAGAGGGGCATTGAGGACTACAAAAACTGTAGGAAGACATCAGGCTAGAGAAACAATCCCATGGAAACACATGCATGATGCAGATCTAGATAAGGGTGCAAAGGCAACAATTGGACATCATGTTCATCTTCCATTAGGATGGATGGATGGTCGTACTTGGTACCAATTGGCTACATTGCTTAGCGGGTCATATTGTAGGTTTTCTTCCCATGTTCTAAAGATGAAACATGCAAAGGGGGATGGAATGCAGTATACCTAGGGAGGTAATAAGGGGTACTTAGGGAGGTACCCAATGAGAATGTGGTTATGTATTACTAATGGAGGCCATTCAATGTAAGGTGAAATAGGTCCACTATATTATTAAATAAGACCCACTATGGTAGTTAGATATAATAAATGTCAGAAGGGTTTCTAGAAGGTTCCTTCTCTAGAATGTTCCTAGGAGATAGAGAGTGCTTTATAAAGAAGTTTAAGAAATGTATTGGAGCATAGTGAAAAATATTGTTATTGTACAAGCAAGGACTGCTTTAGGAGTTTTATCCTTCCATAAGGGGATTAATATATGGTGTTACCCTACCTCAAGGGTTTCTTTAGTTCTTGTGTTCAATATTTGGTGAATGTTTTGGTTTATTCTTGTTGAGATTAAGGATTATTTCTAAATTTATTATTACAGATCTATTCAGGTACTGAGGGACTCGACTGCATAAGGTCCACTCAAACATGCATGTATTTTATCATCAACTCGACGACTCAATTTCGACTCAATTCCAAATAGATGCCAAAAAAATAGTCCATAAAACATTATATGTGCCTTGGCCACACCTTCATAACTATCACTTTAAGGTTTGTTGATTTATTGCATGATTTTTTATAAAAAAATATCAAAGCCATGGTCTAGTATNAAGTATGCTTGTGCTGGCTTCTTCTTTTACTTTCTTCTCCTCTATTGGCAACAACATGTGTGTCCTACCATTCTTCTCCAAGGTGTATGTATTTTTTCTCCCATCATGAATGACATTTCCGTCAAACTGCCATGGTCTTTGTAACAAAATATGACATACATATATGGGAATCACATCACACAAATTTTTAACTCTATATCCTCCTATCTTAAATTCAACGAGGCATTGTTTAGTGACAATTACCTGGTGTCCTTTCTGCAACCATGAGACTTTATATGGCTTCGGATGTGCATTTGTCTCCAACTCCAATTTCTCTACCATCTTTGTGGATACTAAGTTATCAGTGCTCCCACTGTCAATTATCACCTTGCATACTTTGTCTTTCGTCTTGAAAGTTGTCCTCAATAGACTTTTCCTCTGCACTAGCTTTTCAATTTCCGACTCTGGTTTTAAGAGAACCTTCCTCAACATAAGGGATGTTCCATCCTTTGTACCTTCTGCTTCAACATTCCCTTTCTGTGCTTCGAAAATGTGAGCTTCACCTCCTCCTTCTTTATTTTTCTTGGGACATTCCCAAGACATGTGTCCTATCTTTCCACATGCATAACACCTTACTTCTCCTCCTCTGCTTCTTCCTCTTCCTCTAAAAGAACTTCTTCCATCACCTTGTTTTCCTTAGGAACTTCCTCCTCTTTCTGAGTGATTGTGTGGTTTCTCAGTCTTGCCTTTGGATTTTTGTGTCTTATCATGGGAAACTCCCTTGCCTTTGCTTGGGCTTCTGCCTCTGTTTCCTAGTCAACTTCTCCTATGCCTTCAGAGCAATCTAATAAGCATCCTCTACTGTCCTTACTGACATCATGCTGACCTCATCCTGGATTTCATACCTCAGGCCATTTATGTACCTGGCGACTTTTTCCTCATCCTTCTCTCGTTGTCCAGTCCTGATATTCAACTTGTAGAACTCCTTCGCATACTCTATCACCATCATACCATTCTGTCTCAGGTTTTGCAACTTCCTGAACAGATTTATCTGATAATCTTTGGGCATGAATTTAGCCTTTAGTTTGGCTACCATCCTGTCCCAATTCTTTATCTTCTATTTGCCTTTGCTCCTCCTATCATCCTACAATTCATCCTACCATAGTGCTGCATGTTCTTTTATCTTGGTGACAACATGTCTCACTTTTTTCTCCTCATCGACATCTTCATAGTTGAAATATTTTTCCATGGATCTTATCCAATCCAACAATTCTTCAACATCCAAGTTGCCTTCATACATTGGGATCTCTACCTTGGCTCTAACTCCAAATATAAGAACTTCTCTTAGTAAGAGTTCTTCGACAACATTTTCCCTTACATCTTCTTTAACTTCTACTTCTTCACTTTCTACATCACTGATGTCCCCAACATCAGGTGCTCTCCTCTGCGTTGCCTCCATCACCTCTAATCTTGCACGAAGCTCTTTCATTTTTCTTTCTATAGCGCAATTGGCTAAATGTGGCTCCACACATCTCCTTGGTGGCATTGTGCCGACTGTATCTCACACACATAGTACACCTTCAATCTCTTCTTCATTTCCTGAAAACAATTTCAGGCTCTGATACCACTTGATGTTATCAGACTATCTTCGTTGTCTCCTCTCTCCTTTGCCTGTTGTCAGCAAGAAAAAATTCATCTCTAATACCACTTGATGCATAAACCCCTTCTCTCCTTGGGATACTCGACCTCCTGATCAAGGATCATTAACTATTCTTGAGCTAGATCATCTCTCGAGACCTTGCAGGTCTCAAACTCAATCAAACATAGGCCCTCTTATCACCCTTAGGGTTTTCATGGTCACGATCTGGTCGGTACCAACCCATCCATCGATCGACAGTTCATAGAGATTGTGGGCTTCCAACATCCTCACTCTTTATCAGAGAGCTCTGTCTCCACAATCGGGAAAGTGCTCTCCCAACCTCCTTTAAATCGTGGTCGTTGATCCCCTGTCTCGACAAGATCAACGTTCCTAGCAAATTGCGGGCTGTGAACTAGCATGCTCGCTAAATTTTCCTCCACTCCTCATAATGATTCCTCACCTTCGATTTTCCATTATCAGATCGAAGATCGAGATTCACTTTGGGATTCTGCGCTTCGGGATTTTCAACTCTCAACTCTCGTTTCCTCCACAGTACTTCCACCCGAAGTCGATGATCTGTCGATGTATGTCCCTCACAGATCGAAGACTGTGGTTCACTTTGCTCTTCAGGCTTCGGGAGTTTCAACTCTTAGTCTTCACTTTCTCTCGGAGTGCTTTCACCCGGAGACAATGATCTGTCGATGTGTGTCCCTCACAGATCGACAGTTGTGGTTCACTTCGCTCTTCGAGATTTAGGAATTTCAACTCTTAGTCTTCATTTTCTCACGGAGTGCTTTCACCCGGAGACGACGATCTGTGACGCGTGTCCCTAACAGATCGACGATTGTGGTTCACTTCGCTCTTTGGGCTTTGGGAGTTTCAACTCTTAGTCTTTGTTTTCTCCCAGAATTCCTTCACCCGAAGACGACGATCTGTCGATGCGTGTCCCCCATAGATCAATAACTATGGTTCACTTCACTCTTCGGGCTTCGAGAGTTTCAACTCTCAGTCTTCGTTTTCCCCCATAATGCCTTCACCTGAAGATGATGATATTTCAACGTGTGTCCCTCATAGATTGATGGTTGTGGTTCACTTCGACTCTTCGGTCTTCGAGAGTTTCAACTCTCAGCCTTTGCTTTCTTCCATAGTAGTCTCACCCGAAGTCCACGGGTCTTTACCGCATGTCCTTCTAAATCAGACGACTATGATTTAATCCAGCACTTCAGTGTTCGGGAGTTTCGAATCCTCACTAAAATCCTCGAAGTGACTTTCCCTAGAAGTCTCAGATCTATTGACACGTAACCCCCTAGCGACCAACGACCAAGATCCATTTTGGCTCTTCGACGATTTCACTCTCTCCTTGTCTACAAACTTTCAAAGTTGTATATCTTGCGCCACCTGTCCCTCTGGATAATGGACGACCCCTGGCCTCTTTGGGACTTTGACGAATCCTTTCTCCTGTGTGCACACATAGACTTAAATCTCGTGTAATTTTCCCCGATCTGACGATCCAGAACGATCCCACTCCCTCTTGAATGGATATTAGCCAATGTCTCATGAAATCTTCAAAACTTCCTTTCCCTTGAAGATTTCTCCTGCTTTCTCTCGTGAGATTTCTCCTTCGAACCCTTTGAATCCTTAGAGGATTACTTCGACACTTAGTTGAATTTCGTATTTGTGCACTCCTTGCAACAGATTCTTATGCAAGACTTAGCTTCTTGCGGGTGACTGTGCACGCCTTGTAGCAGTCCCTTTGCACTCCTTGCAAAATGGAAATTTTATGCTATCTCTTCTGAGCTTATGAGTCGAAATAGACTTTATCACTCCTTGCAACAAATTCTCACACAAGAATTAAGTCCTTGCAGCGACTGTGCACACCTTGCAACAGTCTCTTTTCACTCCTTTCAAATGGAAGTTTCACGCTATCTCTTCTGAGCTTCTGATTCGAACTAGAATCTGTCAACACACTCCTTGTAGACTGTATGCACACCTTGCATGAACTCAATGAAGAGAAAAAATCGAAACTTATCCAAACATCTCACAGTTTCATATACTCAACAACATAACTCGTTCATTCATGAAAACAAAATAACATGGAATTGCAAACAGTAGCAACACCATGCATTGGATCAATTTTCCTATGTTATATTCATTCAAATGTAAATGGCTACAACTATGATAAAACAAAAACTAAAGACTCATCAATAACTAAATCACAACAATCTCCTACCAATTTTCAGCAGCCTCATTCGGGCATACAAAACCTCTATTTATCCTAGAGGGCTCCTAGGGCTCCCTCCGACTACTCGTCTACTCGAGAAAAAACAAATTGCTACTTAATTTCTGTTACATTAAAGTTTAGGAGTGAAACTCCCAGATCACTCGTGATCATTAAGCTCCCAAGCGTTTGATCTTCTTCAGTTTTTCAATCATTTCAAAAACATATTTGCAGGAAACACCAACGTTTAAGATTCTGAATGATTCAAAGGCGCGCTAAGGCGTTGAGTTGTCTCTCCATGTGTGCTTGTTGACGATGCTCCTGCATCACAACTTCTACTTATTATTATAATGAGTGGCTTATTGATTTTGGAGCAACTTATCATATGGCTAAGGATAAAGCCATATTTTCCTCTCTAAATGAATGTAACACCAAGAAAATATTTGTTGGTGATGATAGATCTCTTAGTGTTGTAGGGTCTGGAATAGATTAGGTAGATAATGGTCATTTTAATGATGTATTATGTGTTCCAAGTCTTTCTTGCAACCTTCTATGAGTATATCAAATCACTCATTTAGGTGAAGGTAAAAACATAAGGTTTTTACCTCACAAAGTTGTAATCAAGGATCTAAAATATCCTGAGCATGTTCTTGCAACACGAATTGTTGATGATATTACCAGGTTCTACAAGTTTGAAAATTTTGGGTCATCACATTTTCCATTAGTTTTTGTTGCTCATAGCGATAACTTGAGAAAACTTTGGCATGAGTGGTTTGGTTATGTAAACGATCACTAATTGCAGTAGCTATGTAATAAATATATGGTGATTGGTATTCCTCTTGTTTCTTGCAGAGATGGTGTTTGTGCCGGTTGTGTTCTTGACAAACATCATCGGGACAATTTTGACAAACGTGCCTCTTGGCGTGCCTCAACCCCTTTTCAACTTGTTCATAGTGACTTGTGTGGTCCACTTTACTCTCCTTCTTTTTCTGAGTGCAACTATATCTTAACTTTCATTGATGACTTTTCCAGATGCACTTGGGTCTACTTCTTAAAACTTAATAGCGAAGTTTTTGATAAGTTTTTGGCCTACAAGGCCCTTATGGAAAAGCAACATGGACATCAACTTTAAAGGTTAAGAACAAATAATGGAGGCAAATATGTGACAATAATTTTACAAGTAACTGTACTGCACAGAGCATCCAAATGTGACACATTGTTCCATATACACCATAGCAAAATGGTGTTGCCAAGAGAAAGAGATGCACATTAAAAGAAATGGCTAATTGTATGATCCAATCTAAGGGATTAAGTCTAAAGTGTTGTGTGGAAGCCATTAATTGTCGAAATTACATAGTAAACCACACTCCCACAAAGGATCTTAAAAATATAACACTAGAAGAAGCATAGAATAACATTAAGCCATATGTAAGCCATTTCCATGTATTTGACAGTGTAGCATGGGCTCAGATTCCTAATAAGAAAAGGAAATCTTTACAACCTAAAAGTGAGAAGTGTATTTTTGTTGGTTATTCTGAATATGTCAAAGCTTATAGACTTCTTCAACCTCATTCAAATGAAATTATTATTCAAAGAGATGTTAAATTTGATGAAAATCTCTTGGCCTACAAGCCTAATTCGATGTTTGTGTCTTCTTTGGCCAGAGAGCCATTTTCGACGTTTGTGCCATCTTCTGTTCCTATTCTGGTTTCTTCTTTAGATGATGATGACAATGAGGATGAAAATCCACCTCCGCATGCTCACCTTCCTCTAGATGAGTCCATTGAACATGAACCTAAACCATCACCATCGCTTCCTAGATCGGTTCGTTCAACACGAGAAGCAGGTGGTGATATTATCAACGATCCTTCAGATCAGTGTTAGATATGTTCATAGTTCCAATGAGCCTCCTCTCTTTTGGTTCAAGTTTTAGAGACTCATGATCCAAAGACATTTGTAGAAGCTTCAGGTCATCCATACTAGGATACAACAATGAATGAAGAGTATCATTCTTTAATGACAAATGATACTTGGGATCTTGTACCTCTTCTAAAAGGAAGAAAACGTGTCATATGTAAATGGGTCTACATAACTAAGTATGCATCAAATGGAAGTGTTGAAAGACACACGACTCAATTAGTTTCTAAAGGATTCTCCCAAGTTGAAGGCATTGACTATAAGAAAACCATCTCCCCTATAGCCAAAATGAATTCCATCCGCCTTGTTCTAGCCCTTCAAGCCTTACATAAATGGGAGGTCCATCAGATGGATGTCAAATCTACCTTCTTCCATGGGGATTTTCAAAAAATCTACATGGAACAACCCCCTGGATATGTCCGTAATGACTCTAGCCTTGTTTGTCGCCTTAAGAAATCTCTTTATTGTCTTAAGCAAGCTCCTCAAGCTTGGTATGCCAAAATGGACAACTTTCTTCTTGATACCAAATTTTCTAGATGTTATTTTGACCCTAATGTCTATACCAAGAAAATAAGAAGTCATCTCATAATCCTTTTTCTTTATGTTGATGTTCTTATCCTCACTGGTAGTGACCCTAAACTTTTAAACCCTATGAAACCAACCTTAAGTAGAAATTTGAAATGACCGAGCTAGGATATTTGCACTATTTCCTTGGCCTCCAAGTTTTGCAGACCAAGGAAGGAACTTTTCTTTCCTAGTCTAAGTATGCTTGTGACCTTCTTCATTGCTTTCACATGGAAGATTCAAAACCAACCCCTTCTCCCTTCTAGTTTGGAGTCAAACTTGTTGCCACTTGTACTTCTTCTGAAGTTGATGCCACCTTGTACAGTTAGTTAGTTGGCAGCCTCTTATACTTGACTCATACCCATGGTTGATCTTTCCTTTGTTATTTCTCATGTTGCCTGGTATATGCAAACACCCCATGAAAGCCATTGGAAAGCAACTAAAATGATACATTGGTATGTCTGAGGTACAATTTAGTTCAAGATACATTACATCTTAGGGGGGACTCATTTATTGGTTGGTTTCACTAATTCAGATTGGTCTGATTTCCCTGATGATCAAAAGTCTATTGCAAATTATGCTTCTAGACTTGGTTCATGACCTATCACTCGGGCCTGTAAGAAACAACAAGATATTTCTATTTCTTTAGCAGAAGTAGAGTACCGAGTAGTGGTTAATGTGAGTCATAAATCCTTGTGGCTTCAAAAGATCCTTTCAGATTTTGGATTCTAGTAACAACATCTGACAACCCTCTCGTGAGACAATCAAAGTGCCACCAAGCTCACCAAAGACCCAATTCAACATCAACGTAGCAAACACATAGAGATACACATGCACTTCATCCGAAGGCTTATTCATGATCAAGTTATTGAAGTATAATTTTTCCCTACATAAGATCAAGTTGTTGACATATTCACAAAGTCTCTTACAAAAGTGAAGTTTTCCAAACTTCAATCTATGTTAGGAGTTCATGAAGTTGTCATTAAGGGGGGATAGGCTCTAATGCCTCCTTCCTTCTCCTATTGTGTCGCATTTGTAAATCCTTCAATCTTATCCCAAGTTGTTCTTAATGGGGGATGTTAGGATATTTAGACACTTAGGAGTTAGATAAGACCAACTTGGTCTAACATGTCCTTAGGTAAAAATGTGTTTCTTTAGTATGCATTAGTATGCATTTGTAGTTAGGTAATTCAACGGTCATGATATGTTCCCGACATAGAGTGATCTGACAGTTCATATCCTCTTCAATCTTAACAACTACATTGATTAGTGGCTTAGCACCCGATTGGTCAATGATCTCTATTTAAAGAGCATGGAGGGTCATTTGTCGATGATTGATTGTGATAAACTCTCTTGTAAATCTCTCTGTAATATTTTTGTTTTTCACTAATAAATTTCTCCAAGTGGCCACGTTGGTTGGGGTTGTGGATGATTCCCCACAAGTATTTTACCACGTAAAAAGATCGGTGTGTTGATATTTGATCTAGTTGTCTGAGTGGTTACTGAAGGTGTTCATCCTTTGTTGGAATACATGTGTTGTCAAACACTTCCCAAGAAGCTAGTTGCACCAACTTTCTTTTAAAGATAAGTGTCTATCTATTATTTGAGTTTTCTTATGCATATTATGGCCGTGCATTTTACTCTGTGAATGAGAATGGTTTTATGTGTTGTTATAGATGATTTATATGCTACATTCATGTGCATTTAGAATGATGTAAATGCATTTAATTATGGGTATCATAATTTAATTAATTATGTGTATAAATTGTGTCTGGTAAGATACAGGAAATGAGTTAGCATAATTTTTTTGATTTTACGAGTATTTTCCACATAGTAATGTTCCTTGGTTAAGCTAGGGAATGTTACACTACTAGGCAAGATTTATACTTCTTCACTTTACATTTTTCATTCAACTTCTTCTTAAGCACCCATTTTCTACCAATGAACTTTCTTCCAGCTAACAACTCAACTAGATCCCAAACCTCATTTGTATCCAAGGCCACCATTTCTTCAACCATGGCCTTCTTCCAGAGTTTACCATCCTCTAAATCCATTACCTCCCTGATAGTCCTGGAATCATCATGAGTAATAGATAAATAAGAAATAGAGTCAAAATAAGGTGGAGTGTACCTTTCTGTTGCCTTCTTTCCCAAACTAATCTCCTCAAAACTGGAGTGTGAGGTTCTTCTTCTTCTTATTCATGTTCTTCTATTGAGTCAGATTATTTAGCCTCCAAATCAAACTCTACTATCTTTGGTTCTTTTTCCTTTGGTAGGACTTTCTATTTCATAACATCTTTAACCTCTCTGAAGACAACATCCCGACTATGAACAATATTCTTAGTTACTGGGTTCCAAATTTTATAGCCTTTTATACCATCTTTATAACCAATAAATATACACTTTTCAACTTTATTATTGATCTTACTCCAATTTTCATTTGGAAAATATACATAAGCATCAAAACTAAAAACTTTGAGATGTTCAAGAGAGGTTTTTTTACTAGTCCATGACTCATACAAAGGTTTTTCCACCAACATTGATGAGGGTGATGTATTTACCAGGTAACATGTAGTACCCATTACCTCTGCCTAGAATTCTTGACCTAACCTAGCACCATTGAGCATGCTCCTTTCTTTTTCCTTCAGTGTCCTATTCATCCTTTCTATAACCCCATTCTGTGGAGGTGTGTATGAAGTAGTCTTCTACCTTGCTATATTGCACTTATTATAGAATTCCTCAAATTCATTCCTACATAATTCTCACCATTATCTGTCTTCATCACCTTTATTTTCTCCTCTATTTGGTTCTCTAAAAGAGCCTTAAACTCTTTAAATTTACCAAAGACCTCATATTTATTTTAGAGGAAATAAATCCATGTATTCCTCGATAAATCATCAATGAATAAAACATAGTACACATATTTACCTAATGATGTAATAGGAACAGGTCCAAACACACCACTATGTACTAACTCTAAGATTCCCTTTGCTCTTGTAGCACCATATGAGAATATTACCTGATCATGTTTACCATATATGTAATGTTCATATAAATCAAAATCTAGTCTGCAATAAAAAATACCTTCAACCATACTTTTACCATGTAGTGCTTTAAGGCCCTTCTCACCAATATGTCCTAGTCTTTGATGCTATAACATTGTCTTTTATCTAGAGATAGTAGGGGTTCCTTCTTCTTCATTTCCATCCTCAAGAACAACATAATTGTTACACCCATCACTGATAGTGCTTCCCAATAGCTTGTACATAGTTCCATTCAGAACTCCCCTCATCAACACCATTTCTCCTCAAACTATATTGTAGGTTTCTTTTTCAAATATAGTACACCTACATCACTCATCTTACTTATAGACATTAAGTTTCTAGCTAGCTTTGGAATGTGCAAAACCCCATTGAGTGTTCTAATCCTTCCATATTTGAGAAATAACTTCACTTTTCCTTATCCTATGATTCTGGTTGTCGATTCACCCCCTAGGGAAATGTCACCTCTATTATACTTTCCATATTCACAAAACTAATCCTTATGGGGAGTCATATGAAAAGAAACACCTAACTCGATCAACCATGCATCATGATATGCATGTGTGCTTGAAGAAGACAAGTACACATTCCTTCCTTCCTTTGCGAAGGTTTTCCCTTATGTGGAAGGAACAACATCATATCCCTTCCCTCTCTCAACACTTTTATATCTACAATCCTTCTTGTAATGCCCAATTTGACCACATTTCCAACATTTCCTTGAGAATTTTCTTGGAGATTTATATATACCTCTAGATTTAGATCTCCCACTTGTGGATTTATTTTTATTTCTATCCAAGGAATGCCCTCTTATAGATAAGACATTTGTTCTTTGACTATCTATGGTTTTCCTCCTAATTTCCACTTCGATAACAAGGATGAGACCACATCATCAAATTTTAATGTGGTTTCATTACTCCCAATAGCTACAACTAGACTATCCCATGAATATGGCAAAGAACACAATAAACTAACACATTTATCTTCATCATAAATTTTAATGTTGAGAGACAAAAACTAACTTACCATAATATTGAAGGCATTTAGATGCTTTGTCACCGAGTCTCCATCATTCATCCTTGGAAGGCACATCTTCTTTTGAAGGAAAAGTTTGTTTACTAGGGGCTTAGACTGATACAAAGCCCCTAACTTATCCCATAACACCTTGGTTGTAGCTTCTCCCCAGACATCCAATAAAAAAGAATCTGAAAGACACAATCAAATTGTGCTCTTTGCCTTCCTATCCAACTCCATCCAATCTTTCGGTGACATACCTGTAGGTGCAATACTAGGATCCACAGTGACCCATTGTTCTTTGTCTACCAAAATATCCTCCATCTTCAGCTTCCAAATCTCAAATATTTTCCATTTAAATTTCTCGATCTCAATTTTAGAGTCGCTCGCCATTCTCTTTCACCACAAGAATCACTATTGCAGAGCTCCCACCGAAACTAGGTTTATCACAAACCCAATATACCTGAACCATTAGCAAAAAAGGCATCACCCTGAAGAAAATAACTGCTTTGATACCAAACCTAGGTTTTAAACATTTATAGTATAACAATGCACATATAATTTCTTTATAAAACAAAAAGAAAACAATATCATTTACACATAGTACTTAGAAATTTACTGTAGAAACCCTTAACCAGAAAAAACAACAAATGTTTAGATTTGCACCTCTAACTCTCATTGTATTAACTTCACCATTTACAATACAATATATATGATTCTTAGGCATCCAAAATCCTAATCCATCAACTTGGATTAGATTCCTTAACTGGAATTTTATTACAATGGGCTGAAAAACTGTTGGCCAAAAACTGCCCAAAAATAAGCCAATTTGTTTTTCGAGGGATCCATCCCCAAACCCCTGGATAGAGGGGTGCAACATACAATGCATGAAACTAATCATGCAAATAATATAACACATACCCAACACATGTGCCTTTGATATGTCTAGTTTCATCACAAAAGAAGACAACCTCTTTGTCTTGATTATATGGAAGGTTTCCTAAGCTACCCCCACTACATCATGGATGGGCCTTCCTTCCAAGAAAAAAAATTATTCCCTTGATATTAAAGTTGATACTTAAGATTAGATTCATTCTCAAATCAATCACCTTTGTTATTATCTTGTAGATGTAATTACATAAAGAAATGGATCTAAATTGATCGAAGGTAGTAGGGTTATCTGTCTTTGGGATATTAACAATGAAAGTGGAGTTAAAATCTCTTGATATATTGCCTCTAATCCTAGATTATTTTGTAGCATAGAAAACCTTGACTAAGTAGCTTAAAGAAACCCAAAAATAACTCCCCAATCCAACCATCTTGACCTAGAAATTTATCATCCTGGAAGGATTTCATGACTTTTGTTTAGCTCTTCCTTTTCAATGAGAGCTACTAAAGCAACATTTTTCTCATACAAATCCCCTAATGTTTTTCCTCTCAAGTTATGTGTATACCCCTTTATAATGATAGATTGCCTCTATTGCAACACCATGGAATTTTCCACATCCTATACCTTGATTATTGAACAAATTCCATATTGTGTCTATGCTTTTATTATGGTGACCTGCCCATGAAACACTTTTATATTCTTATCTCCCTCATGTATCCCTATAAGTAAACTTTTCTACCTCCACTTGGCCTCATCCCATACCCAAATTTTCTCTTTCTCTTGCTTTAGTGATTCCAATTCAAACTTGGAACTCTTGGTTAAACCCTCGATAGGAAATCCTTGAAGATTTGATCAATTTTTTCCTTCCATGATCACTAGTATTCCCTTAAGATTCATGAAAAGTTCGTGTTTCCCAATAGTTTGTGATACCTTCATCTTGATAAGATTCTACTCAAGAGATTTCATATTTTTTTCCAAGAAAAACCTCATGGGATCTCCCCCCTCTTCCTAGGAATATCTGGATGGAGTGCAACTCAATGCTAGTCACAATACCAAAGTGTAATCTGTAGTATACCTAGGGAGGTGATATGAGGTACCTAGGGAGGTACCCAATGGGAATGTGGTTATGTATTATTAGTGGAGGCCATTCAAGTTAAGGTGGAATAGGTCCACTATATTATTAAGTAAGGCCCACTATGGTAGTTAGATATAATAAATGTGATAAGGCTTTCTAGAAGGTTCCTTCTATAGAATGTTCCTAGGAGATAGAGAGTGCTATATAAAGAAGTGTAAGTAATGTATTGAACCATGGTAAAGAATATTGTTATTTTACATGCAAGGTTTGCTTGAGGAGTTTTATCCTTCTATAAGGATTAATATATGGTGTCACCCTACCTCAAGGGTTTCTCTATTTCTTGTGTTCAATATTTGGTGAATGGTTTGGTGTACTCTTGTTGAGATTAAAGGTTATTTCTGAAGTTATGTTTGTATATATATTCAAGTACTTAACATTTGGTATCATAGCTCTTTCCTAGGCCAAAGAAGGGAATACATTTTTGGTTATTTTGCAGTTTTTTTAGACAAAAAAAGTGGGGTGGCGCACTTCAGACTCAATTATGAACATTTCTGCTCAGATTTTGCAGAAACAAAATGGATATTTGAATTCCTCTCAGAAAAATACCCAATTTAAAAAAAAATAATAATCGAACAAAACAGAGAAAAAAAATCGACCGAAACGGAGCCCCGGAAGTAAATTTTTTTTTTTTTTTTTTTAAAGCTAGAAATGAGTTACCTTCTATTAATTGAGAATATACCAATACATTACCATTGTATCATTGTATAAGCTGCCAACATAGGAAACCAACTTCGACAATGAAACTAGAGTCTCAAAAAATATATGCCTAAATGTTCTAGGCTTACAGTTGTTCAAACTCGATGAGCTATCTATCAAAATTAAGCAAATGAAAACCAAAAAGATTGGTAATTGAAACAAAAGAGATAAATATAACATAACTGATGGATTGTCATTCTCCTGGTGCACTTTCATTGCTCCGATGCTGTTTAGGGGCTAGCCATTTAGGGGCGATTACTCTTGATGCAAGATCCTCTTGAGGACGTAGCCCAGACTATGAACCGACTAACTGGTCATAGAGATTCCCAATTCAGATTTCCGTCTACTCTTGTCGATGAATTTGCTTTGCCATATCCCTACGGAGGTAAAAAAATAGTTGTAACTGATCTTCGAAAAAGTGAGAAGGCCATTATTCATATTGTTGTTGTTATTTCCCCTTTGTTCTTCTGAATTGGGATGCCTATTTTGTGCCTCCTCATCTGGAATTTTCCTAGAAGCCTCATCATTTATTGGAGGAATATATTACTCTATGATGTAAAAACTCCACCATTCCTCCTCAAGTCAAGAGCTACAGAGGAGTTACTCTCATCCTCCTGATATTCCATTGAGATTTACCCATAATCCAAGCTACTAAAGGAAGGCGATGGATGGCGACGACTAGTTTGTCGTCTATGAACCGAGCCACTACCATGGCGTGAACTGTCTCTTTCTCGTGACATCTAATATGGAATGGGAAAACACATAAAGATGGTAGACAAGCACCCATAGCTACAGGAAATCCACAGTTGTGCCATAGAGAAGAATCGAAGATGCAGAGTGTTAGCATGGGAAAAAATAACCAAAAGAACCCCTCGACCATATTGATGAAGGAAAACCATCACATATTCCAAACATTGGCCATGGAAACAATGAAATAATTAATCTAAAATGAATATTTCATGCAAGAACCACATAGATAATCTTTCATCCTGCTCCTAGGATCGTTTGGTTGTATAGGAGGTACTTCCATGGATTTAAAACACACCATAGCCAACACTCTTGGGAAGGGAGAAATAGACTAGGTGGTTGTGCAAGCGATCCGATGAAAATTCATCAAGCATGTGAAAAAGACACCCCATTCGGGTATTCCAGGAAGTAAAGTTATCAACATTTTAAATTTGACAAATTTTCATAGTTTTTTTGGAGAAAGTCGCGCGATTTGCACGATAAGTTATTTATAAACCCTAGTTTTTAATTTATATTTCTCTAAGAAAGATGATTTTTACTAGAAAAGATGGTGGCCCGAGTATTGAAGCATTCATAAAGTTCCACAAGTCATTGTGGCCAGAGAAGTAGAAATCTCGTATACACCATGGTTTCACGAAAGATTCTAGAACATGGTGGCAATCATTGGACCATGACAAGATGACAAGAATTTCAAATGAAGCATTTGAAAATTTCCTTTTAAACAAATGGTCTCATGCCAAGAGTAAAGATAAAGAGAGTACCAAGGGTTTATTTTTATATGGAACCTCAATCTTACAGGTTCATGGATGTATTCATAAAGAAAATATCATTGTTTCTATTAACCCTAGTTGCATGCATAATTTTATCAATGTTCAGTTGGTTAATAGATTGAAAGTTCCTGCAAAGAGTATTCAAAGCACATAGGTAGAGGGTGAAAATATTCAAATTTTTAAATATTTGAAGCTAAGTATGGATACATATGTGTTGCATTCATATTTTTATGCTATAGATATGGATGATGTGGATATTGTTTTGGAATATCCTTGGATAGAATCGGTGGGTACAATTAATATTAATGTGAAAAAGAATATTTTGAAGTTGTGGTACAAGAAAAATAAAATAACATTGTAGGATGTGTCTCTTAGTAAGAAGAAGGGTCCATGGAGGCAAGTAAATAATTTATTGTAGAGTCCGAATTTAAATGAGAGGCATAGTCTATAGAAGGAGATGAAGCAAAGCCATATGAAGGACACAATATAGAAGCCAAGGATATCATTGAATCAAAGGCACACTATGTTGCAGAGTTAAAGAAAAAATAACAGATTCCTACAATTGTTGTATATAGCCATCCACACCATATATAAAAATAACAGTCATCAAGGCAAGGGCATGAGAATCAACACACTTATGCACCAACATGGAACTAGAAAGGAAACTGATCAAGAGGGGCATTGAGGACTACAAAAACTGTAGGAAGACATCAGGCTAGAGAAACAATCCCATGGAAACACATGCATGATGCAGATCTAGATAAGGGTGCAAAGGCAACAATTGGACATCATGTTCATCTTCCATTAGGATGGATGGATGGTCGTACTTGGTACCAATTGGCTACATTGCTTAGCGGGTCATATTGTAGGTTTTCTTCCCATGTTCTAAAGATGAAACATGCAAAGGGGGATGGAATGCAGTATACCTAGGGAGGTAATAAGGGGTACTTAGGGAGGTACCCAATGAGAATGTGGTTATGTATTACTAATGGAGGCCATTCAATGTAAGGTGAAATAGGTCCACTATATTATTAAATAAGACCCACTATGGTAGTTAGATATAATAAATGTCAGAAGGGTTTCTAGAAGGTTCCTTCTCTAGAATGTTCCTAGGAGATAGAGAGTGCTTTATAAAGAAGTTTAAGAAATGTATTGGAGCATAGTGAAAAATATTGTTATTGTACAAGCAAGGACTGCTTTAGGAGTTTTATCCTTCCATAAGGGGATTAATATATGGTGTTACCCTACCTCAAGGGTTTCTTTAGTTCTTGTGTTCAATATTTGGTGAATGTTTTGGTTTATTCTTGTTGAGATTAAGGATTATTTCTAAATTTATTATTACAGATCTATTCAGGTACTGAGGGACTCGACTGCATAAGGTCCACTCAAACATGCATGTATTTTATCATCAACTCGACGACTCAATTTCGACTCAATTCCAAATAGATGCCAAAAAAATAGTCCATAAAACATTATATGTGCCTTGGCCACACCTTCATAACTATCACTTTAAGGTTTGTTGATTTATTGCATGATTTTTTATAAAAAAATATCAAAGCCATGGTCTAGTATCATTAAATTTGTCACTAGCATTATTTGAGCTAGTACCGAAGGTCATGTAGCAAAGGCATATTGAGTAACAGTACATAGACTCGATACTCATATTATAAATCTAGCTCAAACTGATTTTTCTTTATCAGAAACTTGTGATTTTGAACCTGAGACCTATGGCTTTCTTGTGGGAAACATGCCTTGGGAGGATGTTTCAACTTATTGAGCTAACCCTTGGGGCTAAAAAATGGATACATTTTGTACATGTTATTTGCAAATATATGAATGTCTAGTCGCACTAGATTTATGCCACAATATGATTTACATAGATCCTTGTTTCATTGATCCCCTCATGTACCTTTTACTATATATATATTACAAACATGATTATGTCCAACATGGTTCAACAAGACCTATCCCAATAAAGAAGGAAAAAATGTAGAAACAAAAATACATTGTCTTTTTGAAAAGAAGATGAGTATTATAATATTTTATTGACTTGAGATAATTGGATATGAACCTTCTACATGTGTAACTGTTGGAAAATTGGTTGTCATTGATGTAAAACCTAGAAGAATCCTTGAAGTAAGTTTTAAAGCCTCTAGAAGTGATGGGTGTATTTGAAGAAGTCTCCAAAGTGGTCCCCTTATGGCGTAACTTTAAGCATGGCCCTCACGGGAAGATGCTTTGAAGAATTCTAGAAGAAGCCCTAGAAATATGGTTAAGTTCTTAAGAAGATTTGAAGGTGTGTTCATGAAGCCTGAAGTTGATTGAAGAAAACGAGTATGAAGGACATTGCAAATGCATGCAAAACATCCATTGATTGATAATCATTGTCAATCCATCTCCAATAGTAGGTGGCATGCCACGTGGTTCCTCACGATCTAGGAGTTATGCCCTCTTAAAGATGAAGCCCAAAAGTATGGTCAAGAAGCTCCATATCTAAGGTCAAGAAGTTATATTTTCCCCCCTAAAGTCAAGTAAAGGACACAAAGTTGTTGCAAACAAGAAGTTACAAGTCGACTCAAGGTCAAGTAAAGAAGGTGCTTGGAAGGGTATAAATACACATTAAGAACCTCTCATTTTCATCATTCAATCTTGTGATCTATCAACACAATATTGGCAGTGAATTTTGTAAGGAAGATGAAGTGAAGAAGGACGAAATTCCAAGGGAAGATGAAGTGAAGAAGGACGAAATTCCAAGGGAAGATGAAGTCTTGTGATGATGTGTTCTAAGGTATGTTTTTTAAAGGTCATCTTACCATTTTCGCTATAACTTTTTTTCTAGAATGATTCAGATAGTGAAACTTGGAGGCTATTGAGAAGACATATCAAGGTAACTTTTGTATGAATTTCAAATTCAGTTTCATTTTAATTTTGGATATATACTCTATGGAATATAGGGTTTTTGACTAGTCCTGTAACTAGTCTCAAACATGTGTTCCGGGTAAAATAATCATAAATTCTTCATAGAGGATCCAAATTATGTAAGGATAATTGCATTGAAAAAAGTACAGTCCGTAGTATTTTTTTTGTTAGTTTTAGAATCAGATATCAAATATTTAGCACATGGCATGTTGTACAAGTTCCCTCTCTAGAATAGGCCAGAATTCAGGAAGGTCTGCCATTTTCGCTATAACTCTTTTTCAGGGACAATTCAAGGAGCAAAAATTGGAGTAATTTCAGAGAAGATATCAACGAATATTGGGTACAATTTTCAGACCTTGATTCATCACAAGTTCATAGTTATACTTGTTGAAAGTTAGAGTTCGTGAGTAATCCAAAAAACTAGTCCCAAATAGGTGTTCGAGATAAAAAAGTTATATCTGAAGATTTCTAGGTCCAAATTGAATTCCACTTGTTGCATTAGAAGGAGAACAAATTCTAATATACGAGGTCCAAGTTTCAGAATCATAAATGGAAAATTGAGCTTGTGGTGAATCTTACATGTTTGCATATTTGAAGTACAGTTCTGAGCAGCTTTGCATGCATATTTAAGAAGTGATGTTGGGGTTTATATGTGGACCCATGTGGACCTAGTTTTTAAGTGGACCCAAGTTGATGATGTTGATGTATAAGTTGTGGTGGATCTAGTTTTAATGATGTTGATGTATCATTTATGGTGTATCTAGTTTTGATGATGATGATATATTAGTTGTGGTGGATCTAGTTTTTGATGATGATGATGTGTTAGTTATAGTGTATCCAATTTTGATGATGATGATGTTTCAGTTGTAGTGGAGCTAGTTTTGATGATGGTGATATATCAATATTAGTGACAATAACAATGACATGTTGATTCTCTAATTTATATTTAAGGGTGGTTGGGTGGTGCACATGAAGATTGGTGTCTTCAGATAGCAGGTTGATACTTACATGAGAGTTGTATATTCCTTTGAGTTGGTGTTCATAAAAACTAATGGGTTGGTGCCTCCTTCTAATTGGTGCTGGTAAATCAGGGAGTTGGAGATTCCTTCAGGTTGGAGCCTATAAACTAGGGGGTTGGAGCTTCCTTCCAGTTAGAGCTGGAGAATCTAGGGAGTTGGAGCTTCCTTCAGGTTGGAGCCTATAAACTAGGGGTTTGGAGCCTCATTCCAGTTGGAGCTGGAGAATCTAGGGAGTTGTATATTCCTTCAAGTTGGAGCCTGTAAACAAGGGGGTTGGATCCTCCTTCCAGTTGGTGCTGGAGAATATTGGAAGTTTGTGCTTCCTATGAATGTAATATTAAAGATATGTATTAAAAAGCGTTCCGTGGTTTTCTCCCATTTGGGTTTCCACGTAAAATTCTTGTGTATTGTGCATCCGTGGTTACATGTTTATGATATGTTGAATGCAATCACAAGTGAATGGAATTGTGGATAAGTTAATGTGTACATATTGTGAATAAATGGTAGAAAGTGCTCAATACTGATTCAACCCCCCCTCAATATTGGTGAATATTCCAACAATAACCACCCTCAAACTTCCTTCACTTGGATCACATGCCTTGTTCACCTCCTTATATACTACTTGGTTTTTCTCCCTCCACATGTGTTTGAAAGGTATATTCTAGAAGGATTGTCTAGTTACGTTTTCCATTAGATACCATTCTTCATAGAAATGTTTCAAGATATTCCACTTAGCCAAGATACAACCAACTAGATCCTCGTAAACAACAAGTGTGTTCACATTATGTTCTAAGGATAACATCATAAGAATTATGCCAACTTGAACTTATGCACAACTATTTGTTCTCATGCCCACTCCCCACCTAAGAGAAATCCTTTTATCATCCTCCATAATATGCCACCATTACCACTAACCATTGGGTTTCCTTGAGAGGCACCATTGAAAAACCCATGGAAGTGACCATTATCCATTTCCAAAGGATAACCTAAATTATATTGGACTTCTCATGTATGTTGATAAGAAGGAAATAACTCTGGATTTTATATGATAACTTGGTATGGGAAATCATTTTATTCTTTGGATCCATATATCCATAATTATGAAGACTAAAAGAACAGAGTATTTTCTCTTTACTTCTTTGTTCGACAACTAGTTTTTGAAGAGCATATTTGATTAAATCCCCTTTTCCTCTTGTAATCCTGTTGATAGCAACCTAGACCTCCAATAAAAAATGGCATCCTAGAAATAGGTGGTTTATAAACTCAACACACTTTTTACGTAAGAGGAAAATGTTGGGGTCCTATCACCCCCTTCTCATAAATTTATTGCATGTGATAATCTTATCATTTAGTACCAACCAAAGAAGAACTTTGGATTTTAGTGGTTTTAATTTTAATGTCTAGATCATATTCCATTGCCATCTGGGATCCTCAACAACATCTTGAAGGAAATTATATTATAAACTTGCTTTACAATAACTTTCTAGAGTCCTTGTTAGCAACCCAAATCAACTCATCCCAAGAATTTGACATCTTGAATAAAACTTTGTTTAATAAATACCTAATAGGTCCCCATTCTCCTGCCAATTGACTTGACCCATGTAGTTGACCCTCCAAGACTAATTTCTCTGCATTATTCCATCCTAAGTTCCATTGATCTTCCAAATCCTTGTTGTAGCAATCTATCAAAGTAAGGATGTGAACATTGTGTAGTGCATTGAGAAGGGTCTTTATCAAACAATACATCCTTCCAATTACAAACCCAAGGGTCTTTATCAACCAATACATCCTTCCCATATCTAATTTTACACACTAATTGATTCCTAATAATGTCAAATGACTTAATGATTTCCTTCCAAAAGATTTAACATGCCCCTTGATGTCTTTTCATTGGTGATATTTCCACTCTAACATGCTCAATGTATGGATGTTGTTGGATATAAACATAGTCATGGCCCCAACTCATCATAAATTGAGCTTAACATCCATATTATATTCCCCACTCATTCATAAAGCATTATAATGTTATAGTCTAATAGTAATAATAAATCATACAAACATAAAATAAACAAATATCGATCAATACAACACAATTTATGGTGGGAAAAACCTCAATGCAAGGAAAAAACCCACTCTTCAATGATGGAAACATTGTTGTATTTCTGATAAACAAGCTTAGCTTCCTACAACCAACGTCCAAGTAGCCTTAAAATAGATATGACTACCTAAAACCATTGCATCTATATACCTATTTATCTATCTATATACATTCTATTGGTTGTCTTGCTTGGTTATTAAGATAACCAAGAAAGCCCCTCTTTTGTGCTATGATTTACCCAACATAGGGTTACTTGGTAAAAGTTAGGGGTATTTACACCCAAACACTATCTAGCCCTAGAACACTTGGTATCCTCCTAGATACTCCTTTGTGCTTTCTTTATCTAGGTGGCTTTTGTGTTTGTGCTTACTATTAGTTGTTCTACTTGGAGAAATTACTCACTGGCTTCTTCTTATTATCTTTTGTGTTTGGAACTTCCTTCAATTATGTTCATTCACTGTCATCAAATATCTGGATTAAATTCATGGTTATTTTCCCTCCCAATGCATTTACTTTTCATGTACATCCTTGATGTACTTGATTGACATTTTTTCCACTAAAGCCATTTCATACTTGGGAAAAATTACTTGGGGATCCTCCTTTATCATGCTAACCCTCAGTGTGGCCTCTCCTGTGGTCAACAATTTGTTTGATACCTTCTATATGAATTGTCCTCCCCAAGTCCAACTATTGACAATATAATTATTTAGGGTTACTTCAAACTGGCTTTCTGCTATGTTGATTGATTTTTCTAGATGTGCTTGGTTTGGCAAGTATTCAAATCACTTCCCCCCCCACCCTAAATAGTTTTATTCCCATTTTATATTTATAGCCTACAATTGCTTGGAATGCCCTACATTTTTTTCCTTTTATCTAGTGTAGTTGTTCATGTGGTGTTGTAAGTTTTGAAATGATTTCCTTTGTTTTCAATTTGTGTGCCTCAAAATCTTCTTCCTTATTATCCTATAGTTCAAGTTGCACTAGGATTTTTCTCAATTTTGATAGCTCCAAGAGCCCCTTCTCCAATTCTATTCTTGTATTCTTCATATTTTCTACTATATCGCATCAATTGAGCTCATCCTCTTGGATTTCCTACTTTTCCTTGTGGAGTTCTCTTAATTGGGTTAATCACTTGTGATGCATTTATCTTGTTGTTTCTTTTTTCATCTCTGTTTCTCCTTTTGAGTGTATCTTCTCCAATGTTTCTTCTAGCCCTAGTCAGATTGCTTCATCTTGTGTGGTTCCCATTGGGACTTTTGTTGTGGGAAACATATATCCCAATATTTATTCTATCCTTGTCAACACCCCTATAGAGCCTACATTTCCTTATCATTGGCTTTAATTTCTTCCTACATCTCCCTGCAAATTTTGGTCATCATTATATGACCTACCTATCCGATCTACAAATTTTCATCTCTTGAGGTTTGTGCCTAGAGTTATTGTAGGGTATATAATATGACACCTACATCAAAATTTGTGTCTTATTCAATGGCTTTGGATTGACTAAAGCTATCATCATAATTCTCATGTCCTAATCATAAGCTAACTATGTATGTACCCTGTCTCCAAACTCCTTGTCTTTTCCCTCTATGGTGAGTGTAGTTTACAAATTAACTTGTTGTTTATTTTCCTACTACTACTTTTTCTTTATCCATTTCCTTCTCTTTTCCAAGAACTTCAATTACTCTAGGTTTGGTGTTCTCTATGATAGTGGATATACCATTATGCCTAACTCCTTCATTGGATTTGGGGTATCTTCCTAACCATTTGTTGTACCATGCTTTGAGGCTTTTACTACTTCCTTGGTATTTTCTAATATCCTTCTTGCTTCTTCTACCACCTTGGATAGCTCCTCCTATTGCTTCTTCTTCTTTTCTTTCTTCTTCCCTCCATTTCTCCTCTTCTTTTCTCTTATCCTCCTGATCCCACTTCTTATTTTCTTGTTCTCTTTCCCTCTCTTTTTCTCTTCTCTTTCACTTTCTTCTTGTGTTTTCTTCACTTCTTCTCTTTTTTTTTTCTCTTCCCTTTCCTTTTCTTCTTCTAGTTTCTTCTCTTATTTTGTCTTCTCTTTCCTTTCCTTCTTCTCTTTTTCTCTCTACTTTTGTTCCTCTTCCTATTTGTTTTTCTCTTTTGGTTAAGCTTCTTGATTGGTGCTTCTATCTTTGTTATCATAATATTTTCCCTCTTGGTCAAATTTGTTTGCTATTCTTCTATCCTTTTTCTTTTATGTTTGTATGACGACTTGGTTCTTTGAAGTTTTTTTTTTTTTAATTTCCTTTCTTTATGTATTCTTTTGATTTTTGATTTTTTGTGTTCCTCCTTTGTTCTTTCTTGGTTCTTATTTTTCAAATTTATTAGCCTTATTGCTTCCTCCCTTTTATACTTTGCCTCTTCTTTCTTCCTTTTTGTGGTTTGCTCTTGCTATCTTGCTTCCTTTTTCATGCACTCCATTTCTTTGATTATCTGGTCCCAATAATCTAATTGGTATTGAAGTTGGTTTCTTTTCTTCTTCAAAATCTTGATATTGGATTGATTTTCCTTCTTATCTTCTAGGTTTCTTAAGTCTTTGTTTCCCCCTTGAATTTCATATTTATAGAACTTATTTCTATCCTCATCAAGGGTCTGGTTGGAATTTTTTTCTCCATACTAGTTAAGTATTTTGGTCAATTCATTGTTATCCACTTCTTTTAGATATGTCCTATGTCAGTTCTCCTTATCCTTTACCAAATTTGGTTATGATATTTGAATCGGGTTTGTAGTGGGTCCTTCTTTAGTTTCTATCTTTGGTTTCTTTCGACTTTTCTTGCTATGAGCTGGCCTAGGCTCCTTTTTATTCTTTCTTTAGGACTCTCCTTCAAGTTTATTCTAACCTCTTTTTATTAGCTCTGGCTTGGGTACCACCTCCTTCTTTGTAAGAGCAATTTATGCCCATATTATCCCATATTATCCCTAAAGTTTCTCATTTTATCCCTGGTATAGCTTCTTTGCTTTAGTTTTGCAATGAATTCGTTCATATCACATCTTTATACTTCATTCCATTTATCCTGTTCTTCTACTATCTAAACTTTTAGGTCAATTGGGTTCATTAGGGATTTGATGGGTTTTCTTTTTCCTTACTCAATTGGTACCTTTATATGATAGTTGAATCCTTTTTATCCTCTGCATTGAGTCCTTTTGATTCTAATGTTTGGATTTCATCTTCTAGAAGTTCCAGAAGTTTGTTGGCTAGCTCTTGGTTCCATGCTTTTAATACTCTTTTGAGCTCCTCTTCCAAATATGGCTATCTTTTCTAACCAAAATTTCCCTTCATGTACTTCTTTGTAAGTATATTAGTGGGGTTGTGTTAGCACTCTGTAAATTTGTTTCACTGATAAACAAACGACAGAGGTAACCTACAAACCAACTTTAGATTGGATTCTGGCCCTTCCAACCAGAGAGGGCTCTCTCGAACATGTAGAGATTGAAAATACTAAAAAATATTTGGCAATGGACACACAAAGGTCAGATTCTGAAATAAGATATTTTTTTAAAGGGTTGGTAGGACAAACAAGAGAACAGGGCCGTTGGGAAATGGGGTCAACTACTGAAATCATATGAGTATTTAAAAGCTATGTGTTCTTGAGGGAACAAAGGCAAAATAAGCACTATGTTCAACCAAATAAGCAATATGATATGGCAATTGGAAATAAAGGAAATACCACTATGACAAGAGGCATATAACAGAGGATGAATCTCTTGGTATAGCTTTAGAAGAAGGAACATAAAGGCTGGCTACCGAAAATAGAGCACCAATCAAGGGCGAATTCTGAACCAGAAACCAATAAACACATAACAAGTATACTCAATGTGAGAAGGAGCACCAACACGATGAATTCCTTATTTTACTTAAAGATTATTACTAGCAACAAAACACATTCATGAATATGAAATACAGAAAAACATGTTGAACATCAACACCATGATGAATCTCGACTATCCAAGAAAACCTTCTCTGCTTGTATTAAAATTCATAAGACATCACAAAGTTTTCCTGCTACAAAGGTAGGTCCCTCCCCAGCCAGTCGAACCCTTCTTTTATCTTTTTAACCGTATATATAGATAAATTACATATGAGGCCAAGAAAAATGGGTCTTTATTTCCAAGATTCCAAAAATAGACATCGGTTATAGAAGGAGTAGCTCATCAAAACTGAACTCCTACTTTCTAGGGAACAGTTACAAACAGAAACCGAAATACCTGAGATCTTTCCACTAAATGTCACCTGTCTACAGTATCACAAGATCTCCTGAAATATACTTGATTTAGCTTGTCAAGTAGTTTTATTTTAGGTTTTCAATCCTTGCTTTAACGTGTCAAGCAAACTAGGCTGATTTTCTTTAATGCTTTTGACTATTCTAGCTTTAACTCCTCCTTTCGTTGTTTTTTCCTTTTTCTTACACCAACTTGTATGTTGTATCCATCCGCATATCCATTAATGATCAAATCCTTCATAATAGGATTCAACCCGATCTCTTCACCTAATCTTGGATCATCGACATATTTTGCATGAGATTTTGTCGTTAGGATTTGTGCAGCATGCCTTTCTCTCTTTTTATTTGATAATTCTGTCATATTCTTTGAACTTCCTGATTTGCTGAAAACTGCTGAATCTTTCTCCTCGACTTCCTCTGGTTTGTCAGGAAACATGGGCCTATTTCCGTCAAACTGCACATGAGTTGGATGAGTGATTTGATTTACAGATATCTCGTTCTAGAATAAGCCGTTAATTTCCCAAAATAGAGTAATCTCACTTGGGTTTTGAGTAACAGTCGTAATCGATTATAATCATTGACTACTGACGAAAAATACTTATGGGGATAACGACCTCTCATGTTCGAATATCAATTTTCAATGATGAGTATCAAATCGGTTATTTGGCGACGCTTATTTGGCACTGCGCTAACAAATGGTACACAAGCAGGTTTCTCAGGATGATTTGACTCACCATCAAGTTTCATTGTCATGTGTAGCCCTCAGGTTAGACTCAATTAATGAAATTTAACATGTGATTTCGGGGGTGTGATGGGGTGGTTTTGAGGCAACCCTCCTTTCGCCCCGAAATACACTAAAATATGCCACGTACCTTTGCAGTGAAGCCACAATTGAAATTTCTGGACTGCTTAGATATTTTAACCTCCACACTGTTTCAAACTCCGCAATCTCTCCCAACCGTTGATCTCAGCGGATGGCGATCTATGTCCTTTCGAGCTCGATTTACTTAACGCCTCCGCCAAATTTAATCTCTTCTGCCATTTTCTGACCCTTCCCCAAATTTATCTGACTTCCAAACCGATTTAGCACCTCACTAAGCCTTGAAATCTCGATTTTACACCAAAAATTTAAATGGTGATAACATGGGCTCCAACTGGGGATGCTATCCTCCCAGTGAGGTAGCAAAGAACTTGTAGAACCTATTCCTGGTCCTTTGGGATGATTCCAAAACATGTGTGTACCCTGGTCCGACCTGTCACCAATGTCTGTTGAAAACCAAAGTCTGCACACTGCTCTCAACTGGAGATTGAATGCTAAATACACCGCTAAAATCTGAATGTACACAATACTAAAAATCCAAACTGAAAAAATGCTTGACTAACAAGATTATTCGCACCTACCTACCCTAACTGCTGAAATGAACTGCCAATCAAGTGACATCATAATGCCAATGCAACCATGCAAGCATTTTATCCACTGTTTGTTTTCTTTGCACATGCTTGCTCCAGAGCATGTTTACTGATAATTCATTCAATAATTTACCTATAAATTCAAATCTCAAAAAATTAAAAACATTGGGACTATTTACTACCTCCAACAAAACTGCAAATGGATCCTCTAAAACATGCATAAAACAACCATTATGTTTCACCTCTTCCATTACATTCTTGTTTTCATGTGATTTAACCTGTTGATTTCCACCCAGAGGTTGAAAAATCTACTGAGGTTGCTGGAAATAACAATCTTTTGAATTAGAAGACAGTGCTGGATAAAATAAAACCCTTGGTGGAAATCAATCCATATCTAACACTGACGTTGATTGACCATCATCTTTATTTCCAAGATGGTAGTTGAGCACATGCTGCAAATCTGAACTGAAATAACCTTCCATGTAATCAACAACACGATCATTAAATGCATGAGAAGGTTGTTGGTCTTCCTCACTGATAACAATTTGCTCATGTAAAACAGTGTCACTATGAATGCAGTCAGACTTCCATGCTTCCTCTGTTATCTCATGATTTACTTTCAACAATTCAAAGGAAGAAAAACATAATGGAAGATAATTTTCATTTGCAAGTCCACAACTTTCTTCATTTTCAACATCATGCATAGAGGATTTCTGATTTGAAACATTATAAACATTTTGATTCAACGATTTGAAAGAAGAAAAACACAATGGCAAGGTTATTGCACTTGATTCAAAACCTTCATTTTCTTCACTGCTGCCATATGCACATTTTTCAATTTCTTTGGATTGCTGAACATACTCATTTTCAGATTCATTTTTGACCAATGGCTGCAATTTTGAATTGACAAGACCTTCTACATAACAAGTAACATGGTCATCAAACACGTGAGAAGATTGTTGCAATTTCTTGTCAATTTGTTCCAGTGAATCATTGTGATTTGGCATCAACACTCATTCCTTTGCTTCAGTGATGATCTTAGAATTTTCTTTCAACAATTTAAATGAA
The DNA here is from genome assembly GCA_000966675.3 of Picea glauca. Taxonomy (NCBI): domain Eukaryota; kingdom Viridiplantae; phylum Streptophyta; class Pinopsida; order Pinales; family Pinaceae; genus Picea; species Picea glauca. Next base: position 45,221 of record JZKD02S1672808.1, read on the forward strand.
GAAAAGCACAAAGGTAAAGAATGTCCTTCAACTAATTCAATACGTTCTTCTTTGTAACTGTGATATGTAGGCCGATTGCTCTCATTACTCTGTTGAAAAGGAACATTTTCTAATAGAGAACATGCAGATGGTTGTTCTAGGAAGTCAACATCATAATCATCATCATATATAGGAAAATCAACAACATCTGCAATGTCATCTAACAAGGAAAATCTTGGAACATCAGCCTGCTCTTCAACAAGCTGATTCACAAATTCATCTTCTTGACTGTCTACAAATGAATACATAAAACAATCAACCCCATGCTTATCATGGGATGGATCATAAGCTAAATTAGCACCTTCTCTTTCAATAAGTGGAATATAATCCTTTGCAAAATCATTAGCATTTAAAACTTCAAGAGGGAATATTATATTATTAACTCTCAGCTCAAGATTCAAATCAACTGTTTTCTGTTCAGATTCACTGTCATGTTATTTAGCATCCAACTCCTCATTTCGAATCTGTTTACATGCTTGGATATTGTGTTGAATCTCCTGAGCATAATTAAACATTTTTTGTAAGGCCTTAGGTCGTCTTTCCATCAGGAGGAAAGACAAATCTAGATGAAAATTTGTTGCATAATGGAGCATGGAAGCATCTTCAGTGGGTTGAATTTCTTTGGGTAAATTGTAATAAATACTGGAAAACCTTCTACTGAATTTATAAATAGTTTCATTGCTCTACCTTTTCAAGGCATAGAACTTTGTAAGTTGTATATCCAAAGATTTCTCCTTTCCCTAAAACTTCAAAAACACATTCTTCAATTCCTCCCATGAGCTAATTGTCTCTGGTTGCAAATGTTTACCCCTTTCAAGGATTGAGAGAAGGCCTTCATACAAACATCATCACGATCAATATCAAACAAATCTATAAAATGTTCAAAATATTGGATGTGTTTTTCAACTTTGATGGCATTAGGTTCTCCATCAAACACAGGCATGTACTTATAGTGCTTTGGAGGAAAATCATGAAGGAGGTGAGGTAATTTTAAAGGACTGTATCTATGTTGAATCTTGGAGGGTGTTGGATCAATTACAAGAGGTGAGACATCAGCCTTGGTTTCATGAGGCTCATCAACTTGGCTATGGCCATCACATGGATCAGATGAAATATTTTGATCAAAATCAATGATAAACTAAGGAGATATATGTACAACTTTAAGAGGAGGATATACAAGAAAAATCATCATTTGAATGCAGTAGGTAAAGAAAAATTCATTTAGCATGTTTAGGAAAGGACAAAAGGTACTTAGTAACAAAAAATATTATGTCTTGGAAAAAACTCAACTTTAAGTACTTGTTTTATCCCATGATGTCCTTTCATACCTCTATCAAGGGATCTCGTCTTCCAGTGGAGTCTTTGAATCACATTTGAAGCTTGAATGGAGTTGCTAATAAAATCTTTAGGCTACTGAGTCTTTGGATAGTGGAGTTTCCATGAAAATTTTGAATTCTAGATTCTTGAAAATGGAGTTGCCAGGTGAGTGATGTACAACCTTTCTGTGTTTGAATACTTTTCACCATCAATACTCATATCTGAACTTTGTTGTTTCTCCTAGGGAATATTTCACCTTCGCTCCCTGACAACGATGCTATAATGTTAACACTTTGTACATTTGTTTGGATGATAAACAAATGACAAAGGTAACCTACAAACCAACTTTAGGTTGGATTCTGACCCTTCCAACCAGAGGGGTCTCTCTTGAACATGTAGAGACTGAAAATACTCAAAAACATTTGGCAATGGACACACAGAGGTCAGATTCTGTAATAGGATAGTTTTTTAAAGGGTTGTTAGAACAAACAAGAGAACATGGCTGTTGGGTAATGGGGTCAACTCCTGAAATCATATGAAGATTTACAAGCTATGTATTCCTGAGGGAACAAAGGAAAAATAGGCACTGTGTTAAGCCAAATAAGCAATATGAGATGGCAGTTGGAAAGAAAGGAAATACCACTATGACAAGAGGCATCTAACAGAGGATGAATGTCTTGGTATAACTTTAGAAGAAGGAACATAAAGGCTAGCTACCAAAAGCAGAGCACCAATCAAGGGTGAATTCTGAACCAAAAACCAATAAACACATAGCAAGTATAATCAATGTGAGAAGGAGCACCAGCAAGATGAATTCCTTCTTTTACTTAAAGATTATTACTAGCAGCAAAACACATTTATGAATATGAAATACAGGAAAACATACTGAACATCAACACCATGATGAATCTCGACTATCCAATAAAACCTTATCTGCTTGTATTAAAATTCATAAGACATCACAAAGTTTTCCTGCTACAAAGGTAGGGCCCTCTCCAGCCAGTCAAACCCTTCTTTTATCTTTTTAACCGTATATATATATATATATTACATATGAGGCCAAGAAAAATGGGTCATTCTTTCCAAGATTCCAAAAATAGACATCGGTTGTAGAAGGAGTAGCTCATCAAAACAAAACTCCTACTTTCTAGGGAACAGTTACAAACATAAACCGAAATACTTGGGATCTTTCCACTAAATTCCATCTGTCTACAGTATCACAAGATCTCCTGAAATATACTCGATTTAGCTTGTCATGTAGTTTTATTTTAGGTTTTCAATCTCTTCCTTTAACGTGTCAAGCCAACTAGGCTGATTTTCTTCAATGCTTTTGATTGTTCCAGCTTTAGCCTCCTCCTTTCATTGTTTTTTCCTTTTACTTACACCAACTTGTGTGTTGTATCCATTAATAATCAAATCCTTCATAATAGGATTCAACCTGATCTCTTCACCTAATCTTGGCTCATCGATAGATTTTGCATGAGATTTTTTCATTAGGATTTGTACAACATGCCTTTCTCTCTTTTTATTTGATAATTCTGTTATATTCTTTGAACTTCCTGATTTGCTGAAAACTATTGAATCTTTCTCCTTGACTTCCTCTGGTTTGTTAGGAAACATGGGCCTATTTCCCTCAAACTGCACATGATTTGGATGAGTGATTCGATTTGTAGATATCTTGTTCTGGAATAAGCCATTAATTTCCCAAAATAGAGTAATTTCACCTGGGTTTTGAGTAATAGTTGCAATCAATTATAATCATTGACTACTGACGAAAAATCCTTATGGGGATAACAACGTCTCACGTTCGACTATCAATTTTCAATAATGAGTATCAAATCGGTTATTTAGTGGCGCTTATTTGACACTGCGCGGATGAATGGTACAGAGGCAGGTTTCTTGGGATGATTTGACTCACCGTCAAGTTTCATTGTCATGTGTAGCCCTCGTATTAGACTCAATTAATGACATTTAACACATGATTTCGAGGGTGTGATTGGGTGGTTTTGAGGCAACCCACCTTTCACCCCGAAATACACTAAAAGATGCCACGTACCTTTGCGGGGAAACCATAGCTGAAATTTCGGGACCACTTAAATATTTTAACCTCCGCGCCGTTTGAAACTCCGCAATCTCTCCCAACCGTTGATCTCGACGGATGGCGATCTATGTCCTTTTGAGTTTGATTTACTTAACACCTCCACCAAATTTAATCTATTTTGCCATTTTCTGACCCTTCCACAAATTTATCTGACTTCCAAACCAATTTAGCACCTGGCTAAGCCCTGAAATCTCGATTTTACACCAAAAATTTAAATGGTGATAACAGGTTGTATGATTCAAGCCTCGGTAGGATGAAAGCAAGGTCATATTGATAATCTTATGTCTCCAATTTTTCTATTGCTTCCTTGTTAAATACCTCTCTTTCCCATACTTGTGGTGGCTTCCATGGTGCACTTTTGTGTTTCCTATCTGAGAAGCATTTGTTTGTGATGATGACCAACCCTACATTGTTCTTTAAGGGTGACATTGCCTCTTACATATTTTGGTAGGGATGTTGGGTGGTCATGAATCCCCAAACCATATTGTATGAGTATTTTACCATCTCAAACCTATCACCAATGGTTTCTAACCTCAGATTGCTCGCAATCTCAAATCTCTAGGTTTTTTCATCATCTTTTCCTTCCATCAATTAACACTATTTCAAAACATTGTCCTCTACGTCTCTGTAAAATTGGGGGAGTTATTTTTTCCACATCCTTGTATAGTGGTATGGGATTGACATGTGGATATTTTTCAAGTTCTTCCTTACTTTTAAAGGTGGGAGTAATGTTTCTACTAACCAAAATAGACAATCATACATGTAAAAATCATAGTGGGTATCATCCTTTACCTTCATAAGTTGATGGTGTAGTTCATCTTCAATGATTTATGCCCATTCAATTTGCTTCCTTCCTTTAGTGATTCTAGACAACATATACAATCATTCTCTTGGCCAAATATTACCATCTTCATGCCCAAAAATTCTGCTAAATATATTAACATGATACTTTTGGTGGTCAAAATTTAGTTATATGGTGGTGTACAATGGATTGTTTTCTTTTGCCCATGTCCATACCACAAATTTGCCTTATAAATAGACTATACATGTCTTTTTCTCTCTTCAAATATCTTATTACTCCACAATTTCATACCTTGTGGAATCTTGAAAACCTCGCTTATTGTTTCCGTTGTGATGGGAATCACAATTTTTGTCTTGGTTTCCCAAATCATTCGTTCTTGTGAATCACAAGCCTTTGATACTACCTAGACCAAGAATTCTATCATTAATAACTTGGGAAAGTAGCCTACTTGGTAAACCCCATAAAATATCACGAGTTCCTCTCTTTTATTGCACTTTACTTCCATTATGCCCATGATCAATTTATCATCATAGATATGGTTCTTAGTGTTAAAGATCATCATTTTTTGCTACTATTTTTTCTGACCTTGTTTGCAACCTTGTCTCTATTCCTTTATATGGTTGTTTTCCTCTTCTTATAGTTATTAGAGAAATCTACCTCCGTATTTCATTATATGCTTAGTCCTGCCTACATTTATTGTGATTTATTTCTCATGCAATTCCATTCCATGTGTTTGCATGCTTTCCATCCACTTCATTCCATTGCATTGTCTTTTAACTGTTTGTGTGTCTTAATTAATAAATGCCTATCCCTTCCTTTTCTAGGAGAATTATTGGGATGGTGTATTTTGTTTTCGTTGACAAATTTTCAGTAATTTGTAATTAACCTTTTTTTATGGTTATCTCTCAGATGTCTTTAGTAAAGTTCTATGGTTGTATGACCATTTGACCAAGGATCCATTATGGCCTCTCACCACCCCAGTTACGGGATCACCAATAGATATGGCCTTCCTTTATGAGTTGTGTCATATCGTAGAATAATTCTCCTGATAAAATATCCTATAACTATCTTATTAGTTCTATCAATCTAGCTCCGATAATAAGCACTTCTCATCTTTTGAACCCTTTCCATACTTTATGTTTTCCCTTTGAGTTTGCTTCCATTGGGGTTTTTGAGACCTTCTCCATTCCTTCCCATGATTTTTCCAACCTAGCTTCCAACATAGGCTAGGTTATTTTGTCTTATCAGAGCTATCAGTCTATCATACCATCTTTCATTGAGAATTTTTAAGTTAGTTCCTTTCCCCTTTCTTCTTATGGATTTTTTTTTTTCGATTTGTGTTCGATGTTCTAGCTTTGTTGGTATTTAATTATGGAATCATGTCCCATTGTAGAAGGGTTGGGGGCCCTTCTCTGTTTTCTTAGTAAATTTCTTTGTTGTCGATATCTTCATGTGTATTGATTGTGACTATTGAGTCACCGTCTATTGGGATCTTTGGACCTCTTCTCATACTTATCTCTTTCAATAGTTGTTTTAGGTTGAATTTTGACATCCTAGGTGGAGTTTTCCCATTCTTTTTGACTTCCATACCCATCATGTCGTTGCTCATTTTCTGTTAACCTATGTTTTAAATAAAATCACAAAATTTGGCAAATCTGTGAAATGATTACTTAACCACCACTCTATAGAGACAACACATGCCATGCCATTTTCTTCTTTATTTTTAGCTGTTCACATTAGTTATTACCATTTCTTATTATCGGGATAATCCATCAAATTGTGGCACAATGAATTGATTTGAGTTCAATTAGTAACCACCTTGAACAATTGAGACCTATAATCAACATCTTATTAAAAGTCATAGTCTAAACATTCTACGTTTTGGCCCTTTTTAGTGCAATGTTTTCGATCAATTTTTTCCAAACTTCGGTGAGGAATTGATGAAACTATAGATTTTAGTGGTTGAGTCTCTATAATCCGAGTGCCCTAAGGGGTTTTCAGTACGTTGAATCCATTTATGCATTCAATAATGCAATTTAAACAACATAAATTGAGATTTCACCCAGATTTGTGTCCCCAAATTCCGGTGAAAAATGCCAAAACCTAAAACCTTTAGACATCTCCTTATTAAAAAGGATATTTATGCTATGCATGTGGAAATAAAATTAATAAATTGATAAAATAATGTCATGTAGATAATTTTTTAACATTTTTTTTAATATTTCACTTTTATAGAAGTTGCCCATGGTTATTTCACTTTTATCAAAGCTACCTTAAATACACATTTTATATTAAAATTAATTTATGAAAATGAAGTTGGATGCAACATTTTCCCCCAAAATAAGGAAACACAATTAAATACACATTGCCATCTTAAAAGTTATTGGACCAACTTTTCAAGGTGTAAAGATAAAAAAAAAAAAACTATTAAACATTATCAAAAAATAATATATATAATTACACATGCTCAAAAGTGAAATCATTTAACTTAATATAATTTTCCTTCAATCACAATGAATTATGATAAGTTTTATCACGTTTCTAAAAATAAAATAAAATATTATTCTAGGATAAACTTCTCCATAAAAGAGTCAAATCTATTTTTAAATAAACAAGTGGTTTTTGGGCCCATGGTTTTGGTAGCCTGTTGTATTATGCTCGTGGATTACATTTTATGAAGACTTTAAAAGGCTTATGATACTTCATTATAGTGTGCATGTATTATGAGAAAGCATGGTAAAAAAGGGCAAAAGAGACTGTAAAAAGGAGGGAAGAGAA
>JZKD02S1672808.1:52267-63159 GCA_000966675.3 Picea glauca
AGGGGAGCTTCAATATATTGAAGGAGAAGATAACAGAACGATCAATTCTGATCTACCAAATTTTGGAAAGACATTTCAAGTGAGATGTGATGCAAGTGGAATTGCAATTGGAGCAGTCTTGAGCCAGGATAATAAAATAGTTGCATATTTCAGTGAGAAGCTAAATGATACTAAGAGAAAGTACTCCACATATGATAAAGAATTTTATGCCATAATTCAAGCCTTGAAGAAATGGAGGCACTACCTTGTTCCAAAGGAATTTGTCTTGTACAACGATAACCATGCTTTACAATTCATAACCAGACAGGAAAAATTAAACCAAAGACATGCAAAGTGGATTGAATTTATGCAGAATTTTACTTTTGCCATAAAACATATTTATGGTAATGCAGACAAAGTTGTTGATGCATTGAGCAGGAGATGTTTGATTCTGCAGGAATTTCAGGTCAAGACCTTGGGGTTTGAACACCTTAAGGATTTGTATTGTGATGATCCATATTTCAAGGAACCATATGAAGCATGTCCAAATCATGTGCTGAGAGACAGGAGCCAATGGACAAAGTATATGATTCAAGAGGGATTTTTGTTCAAGGGCAATCAATTGTGCATACCAAAATGCTCAATGAGGGATAACCTTTTGAAAGAAAAGCATAGTGGAGGATTGGCTGGACATTTCAGCCAGGATAAAACATTGGCACAGTTGAGTAGTGCATATTACTAGCCAGGTATGAGGACAAAAGTGATAAATTTTGTAAAAATATGTAGAATTTGCCAACATACAAAAGGCAAAAGACAGAACACTGGATTGTATCAACCATTTCCAATACCAAAGAGGCCTTGGGATGCAATAAGCATGGATTTTGTGTTGGGACTGTTAAGAACATAAAGAGGATGCGATTCCATATTTGTGGTGGTGGATAGATTTTCAAAAATGGCACACTTTATCCCATGCCAGAAGACCAGTGATGCAACACAGATTGCAAATTTATTTTTCAAAGAAGTTGTTCGACTTCATGGATTACCCAAAAGTATTGTCTCAGACAAAGATACCAAATTCGTTGGTCATTTCTAGAGAACACTGTGGAAGAAGTTGGGGACAGATTTGTCCTTCAGCTCATCTTATCACCCTCAGACAAATGGACAGACTGAGGTGGTGAACAAAAGTCTAGGAAACTTATTGAGGAGTCTGGTTACTGAGCATCATAGTCAGTGGAATCAGATTCTACCACAAGCAGAATTTGTATACAATGATTCACCAAACAGGAGCACTAGGAAGAGCCCATTCCAAATAGTGTATGGAATGCATCCAAGAGGAGTAGTTGAGTTGAGAGACTTGGAACATAGTGAGATCAAAAGTGTTGGAGCAGAAGATTTTTCTGCATAAATGCAGAAGCTCCATAGCCAGATCAGAGAGAAATTGTGGAACTCTAGCCAAGAGTACAAGCACGGAGTTGATCAACATCGCAGAGAGCTTCAATTTGAAGTAGGAGATCGGGTTTTGCCACATCTCGAGAAAGAAAGGTTTCCAAGGGGAACATATAACAAGTTGAAGATGAAGAAGATAGGGTCATGTAAGATCTTAAGGAAGTTTTATGCCAATGCCTATGAGATTGACCTGCCAGATGATGTGGGCATATCACCCATATTCAACATATCAGACCTATATCCTTATAGGGAAGATGACACGGAGAGATCACAAGATCAAGAGAAGATTCAATGGGAAAAGCAAATTCTTGTAGCGGAAAATCCACAAATGGAGAAGATCGTTGATCAGAGGATTAGAAAGAAGACCAGGAGGAAGACCTATTTTGAAAATTTGGTCAAGTGGAAGGGACACCTGATAGAATATGCCAGCTGGGAAAATGAAGTTGATATCCAGAAGCATGGAAAGTCAGTGCAAGAACTCATGGACATGAGTCCATGAATTTTCATCCAGGGGAGTATGATGCAGGAGCATCATCAGCAAGCACACGTGGAGAGACAACTCAACACCTTAGCGTGCCTTTTAATCATTCGAAATATTAAACACTAGCATTTCCTGCAAATATTTTTTTTGAAATGATTGAAAAACTAAAGAAGATCAAAAGCTTGGGAGATGAACGATCATGAGTGATCTAGGAGTTTCACTCCTAGACTTTAATGTAACGGAAATTAAGTAGCAGTTTGTTTTTTCTCGAGTAGATGAGTAGTCGGAGGGAGCCCTATGAGCCCTTTAGGATAAATAGAGGTTTTGTATGCCCGAATGAGGCTGTTGCAAATTAGTAGGATATTGTTGTGATTTAGTTGTTGATGAGTTTTTAATTGTTGTTTTATCATAGTTGTAGCCATTTACATTTGAATGAATATAAGAGAGGAAAATTGATCCAATGCATGGTGTTGCTACTGTTTACAATTCCCTGTTATTTTGTTTTCATGAATGAACAAGTTATGTTGTTGAGTAAATGAAACTGTGAGATGCTTGGATAAGTTTTTATTGTTTTTTGTTCGTTGAGTTCATGCAAGGTGTGCATACAGTCCGCAAGGAGTTCATTGACAGAGTCTGGTTCGACCCAAAATCTCAGAAGAGATAGCATGAAACTTCCATTTGCAAGGAGTGCAAAGAGACTGCTACAAGGTGTGCACAGTCGCCGCAAGGACTTAAGTCTTGTGTGAGAATCTACTGCAAGGAGTGACAGAGTCTGTTTCAACTAATAAGCTCAGAAGAGATAGAAAAAAATTTACATTTTTCAAGGAGTGCAAAGGCACTGTTGCATGGCATGCATAGTCGCCTGCAAGACGCTAAGTCTTGCGTAAGAATCTGTTGCAAGGAGTGCACAAATCCAAAATTCCACTAAGTGTCGAAGTAATCCTCTGAGTCAAAGGGTTCGAAGGAGAAATCTTACGAGAGAAAGTGGGAGAAATCTTCAAGGGAAACGAAGTTCTGAAGATTTCACGAACCATCGGCTAAGATCTGTTCAAGAGAGAGCGAGATCATTCTGGATCGTCGGATCGGGGCAAAGTACACGAGCTTTAAGTCTATGTGTGCACATAGGAGCAAGGATTCGTCAAAGTTTTGAAGATGCTAGGGACTGTCCATCATCCAGAGGGACAAGTGGCGCAATATCTAAGACTTCAGATGTTTGTAGACAAGGAGAGAGTGAAATCGTCGAAGAGCCGAAATAGATCTTAGTCGTTGGTCACCAGGGGGTTACATGTCAACAAATCTGAGACTTCGAGGGAAAGTCACTTCAAGGATTTCAGTGAGGAGTCGAAACTCCCGAACCCCGAAGAGCCATAGTAAATCTTAGTCGTCTGATTAAGAAGGACACACGATAGAGACCTGTGGACTTCAGGTGAGACTACTCCGGGAGAAAGCAAAGGCTGAGAGTTGAAAATCCCGAAGCCCAAAGAGCCGAAGTGAACCACAGTCATCGATCTATGAGGGACACATGTCAACAGATCGTCGTCTTCAGGTGAAGGCATTCCGGGAGAAAATGAACACTGAGAGTTTAAACTCTTGAAGCCCGAAGAGTGAAGTGAACCACATCCATCGATCTATGAGGGACACACGTCAATATATCGTTGTCTCTGGGTGAACGCACTCCAGGAGAAAATGAAGACTGAGAGTTGAAACTCCCGAAGCTAGAAGAGCGAAGTGAACCACAGTCGTCAATTTGTGAGGGACACACATCGAAAAATCATCGTCTCTGGGTGAAAGCACTCTTGGAGAAAGAAAAGACTGAGAGTTGAAACTCTCGAAGCACGAAGAGCGAAGTGAACCATAGTCGTTGATCTGTGAGTGACGCACGTCGACAGATCATGGAATTCGGGTGGAAGTACTATGGAGGAAATGAGAGTTGAGAGTTGAAAATCCTAAAGCGTGGAATCCCGAAGTGAATCTCGACCGTCGATCTGAGAATGGAAAATTGATGGTGAGGAATCATTACGGGGAGTAGAGGAAAATTTAGCGAGCGTGCTAGTTCGTAGCCCGCAATTTACTAAGAATGTTGATCTTGTCAAGATAGGGGATCAATGACCACGATTTAAAGGAGGTTGAGCGAGCACTTTTCCAATTGCAGAGACAGAGCTCTCTGATAAAGAGTGAGCACGTTGGCAGCCCGCAATCTCTGTGAATCGTCGATCGACAGACAGGTTGGTAATGACCAAATCGTGACTGTGGAAACCATGAGGGTGATAATAGGGCCTATGTTTGATTGTGTTTGAGACCCGCAAGGTCTCGAGGAGATGATCATGCTCGAGAATAGTTAACTATACTTGACCAGGAGGTCGAGCAGCTTGAGGAGAGAAGGGGAGTCTGCATCAAGTTGCATTGAAGGAGAAACCAAAAGCAAAAAGTACATTTCCACGAGAAGAAGAGTTAGAAGAAGAAGAATTGGTAGCAATGTTATGCTTCTTCATTGATGCTTCCAAAGATTCCATATTCTTAAAACATCTGGACTCCACATGACCATCTTTCCCACAAAATTTGCAATGTTTGTCAGTCTTCTTATTTTTAGATTTTTCTCATTTGTCACCATTAGGAGCAGAAGCTAGCTAAGAGGGTTTGGGACCCTTGTTTTTCTTTTTGTTGTGGCAAGGATGTTTTTTCTTGGGATTCTTGGATTTATCTTTTTGCTAAACCACTAAGGCTTTGTTGGATGTACCTACAGTGTTAATCAATCCAAGTTGCACAATCTTACCTTACTCTCTAATTAGAGAATCACAAAAGGACTTGAGAGAGGGTTTTTTATAAGCACTCCCTAGAGATTCTCTACTGGCATAAATGTAGATACAAAGACATAATATGAACTACCAATCTTAGAAAGAATAACATATATGCATTGATCTTCCTTCAGATCCAATTGGCACTCTATACACAAAATTCTAAGTGTTTTGAACTTAGATAAGCAATATTCAATGCAAGGAAAATAATTTGGAATTAAAGTCATTAACTGATTTTTCCAACTATTGAGCTCGAATAATATTGTGTTTACCAAACACAACTTCAATATTTTCACAAGCTTTGTTGGGGGAATTAATTTATTTAAGGTGAAACCTTAAATCAGAAGAGATGAACATTAGGATTAGTCCATAGGATTTGTCATTCTTATTAATCTGTTTGGCATGCTTGTCATCATCAGTGGGTTCTTGTTCTTTTCCAAAGGTAATCTAGTACATTCATTTACTTCTTAATAAATCCTCCATATGGGATTTCCATTGGAAGTAGTTGGTGATAGTAAGAAAAATATCACTGGGAGAAGCCATATTAAATATGTAGATAATATGGATTTAAACATTGAAACTGATGGTATAGATGGAAATCTCTCGAAAAAATAAGTTGTTTAAAAAAAACAACATTGAAAACATACTATGAATGCGAAAGTTATGCCCTTTTGAAAAAAGACATAACTGATGACCAAATAGCCATGTGGCAGGTAGAAGTTGGTCCACGTGGTGATACCCCCCCTAATAACCTCACTTTTACAAATAAGTTGTTTATGAAGTGACCCCCTTTTATAGAATAAGCAGGGATCACTTTTACAATGAAGTTACTTTATAAATGAAAGTTGCATGCAAAATAAATAGCTTTAAAATAAAATATTAAAACTACTTATTGTGATTCACTTTTATAATTTAACTGAAATACACTTTACATTGGATGCATGAACTTTTTCAAAAAAAGTAACAAAAAATAGACTTGAACTCAAGACCTCTTACTCAGTAAGGAAACTTTTAACCAAGTGAGCTAGCACAAAACATATTATATTATGTAGAAGGAGGATTGGGGTTGTTGTTGTGGTGGTGGTGGTGGTGGTGGAAGACAACCTTGGAGAGCATACTCATGAAAAAATATTTTCACTCAAGAAAAAAAATTTGCTTCTCGATAACAACAAGGGTTGGATCTCGGTTAGCTTACTCGGAAAATGCAAATTTCCCTTTGTTTCTTATTTACCGAGATCGCATAGAGTTCATAACAAAGAACATACACAGACAAGAAAACCCTTTTTTCTATGTTTTTTATTTGTTGAGATCGCAAAGGGCATAGGGAAAAGAGCATACGCAGATCAAAAAGAGAAACAACTTGGAAAATGAAAAATAGAAAATTGAAATGGTATCTCTGCAAAAATTTACAAAAGGCATATTCGAGCTTTATACCTCCAGATCTTACTAAAATAGTCATATTTTGGGCAAACAAAAACCTTTTCGAATGAAACAAAAGGCATTCCTAAATGAAATGAGAGCTCAGAATGCAATGGAATAGTCCTCTCATCCCATAAATGTATGAAAATGATAGAAACCATAGATTTGAAACACAGCTTCATGATCTCGATCTACAATGAAAGTTGATCTTCAAATGCGCTTTGATACCATGTTCGACAACACAGGTATTCCAACAGAGGATGAAAATCTTCAGTAACCATTCACACAAATAAATCAAATATCAACACACCAATTTTTTTACATGGTAAAACCCATGTGGGGAAACAACCATGTCCCCAGCCAACGTGGTCACTTTGAGCAATTTGTTAATGCAAAAGAAAAATATTACAGAGGGAATTATAAGAGAGTTTCTCACAAGTGATCATTGGCAAATGACCCTCCATGCTATTTAAATAAAGATCATGGACCAATCAGTTGCTAAGCCACAGATCAATGTAGTTGTTAAGACTGAGGAGATTATGAATTGTCATATCACTCTATGTTGGGAACATATCGTGATCGTCAGATGACCTAACTACAAATGCATACTAATGAATATTAAAAAAACACACTTTTACCGAATGATACATTATACCAAGTCGATATTAAATAACTCCTAAGTGTCTAAATATCCTAACAAAAAGGGCATTCCACCCAACCATAGACTTATTGTTCTAGATCTCAACAAGAAGTCACCCCTAAGTTGGGCTAGGAATCCATAAAAAAAGGGTGACTTTCACAGTCCGTTCACAACTCAATAAACCACAACCCACTGGTATTCTCCTACATTTATCCCAAATTTCCTTCAGCTCTCTTCCTCTTGACCTTCCCAACCCAAGGAATGTACCCCTTCATTGGTCTCATTCCATTGGGCGTCCCATTAATTTATCAGGGTCTCTTTGGCTCAGGTAACCAGGAATATCTTTGATCAGAACTCAAGGGAACTCTCTGCCAAGAGAACTACCAACAAATAACAACAAACACATGTTGTTATAATGCAACTCACTCAATAATTCACTCTTTGGACTTGACAACATGGATCTTCAATTTCCATCTCCAAAATGCTCCAGCATGCTCCAAAATTCACCCAGCCTTCTTGCTCTATCTCCAGTGCTCTTTTTTCATGTTCTCCCCCTATTGTTCATGCTCAAAACTAAATGTGAAAAACTGCATATTGTCCCCATACAAATTTCCTTTATTTTCCCAAGATAGTTGACTGCTCACTACTCCCAATGTTGATTGCACTTTAGCCCCATGCTTCCAATAACTATGGGATGTGACTCTCACACCCACCCTCTTACATGAGTTTAATGATTGGGCTCTCATACACGCAAACATAAATAGAAAGTGTCCCCAAATGATAATAAAATTCAGAAATATGGGTTTGAATGAATACCCATAAACCATTTCCCCCCTCGGCCCCTCTTAGACATTCCCTAGGCATCCCCCCTCTCTTGTGGATTAATCATCCCCTGTCTCTATCCATATTCCTAGTACCCAGTATCACATCATATTTATTGAAATTCAAAAATACATTTCACATATCACATATCACATCGTTTGGCCATAGTCATATTCATATTTACATTATGAATTAATTAAACTAGGGGTTATAGTGGGGATGTTACACTTAGCAAAGGGGTATTCCCAGGTAGAGGAAATTGATTTTGGTGACATTTTTTCTCATGTTGCTTTGACCTCTATTAGATTTCTTTTGTCTGTTGTTATTTCTTTTGATATTGAACTAGAACAGATGGATGTGATGACAATGTTCCTACATGGGGATCTTGAAGAAGAAGTCTACATAAAATAGCTAGAAAGTTTTGGAGTGAAGCGAAAGAAAGAGTTGGTTTGCAAGCTAAAAAAGTCCATGTATCGGTTAAAGAAAAATCCAAGGATATGGTATCAAAAGTTTGATACTTATATTTTGGAACTTGGTTTCACAAGGAGCAAAGATGATCACTATGTGTATTTCAAGTTAGTTGGTGATTATTTTATTTATGTGGTTTTGTATGTTGATGATATGTTGTTGATTGGAAACAATAAAGAAATTATCAAAGAGGTAAAAACTAATTGTCTTCTAAATTTGATATGAAAGATCTTGGCACTACAAATTTTATCTCGGTAATGAAAATTAAAAGAGATTGGGCAAAGAGGAAACTCTAGTTGAATAAGAGGAAATATGTTGAGACAATATTGTAGAGGTTTACTATGAAAGAATGCAAACCGGTTAAGGTCCCTATTCCTGTAGGTGTAAATTTATCTGCAAATCAGTATCCCAAGACACATGAAGAGGAAGAGGACATGTCTTGTGTTCTTTATGCTAGCGTTGTTGGCAGTTTGAGGTATGCAATGGTCGATACTATACCATACATTGCACATTCGATGAGAGTTTTGAGTAGGTATATGTCAAAACTAGGGAAGGAGCATTTGACAACTGTAAAGTGGGTTTTCAGGTATTTGTGTGGCACTATAGATTATGGAATTTTCCATCAAGGAAGATTTGGTGCAGATAGAGTGTTTGACATACATGGATTTTTTTACAAAGACTGGGCTGGAGATTTGGATCACGAAAGCTCTACAAGTGGTTATGTGTTTAACTTATTTGGAGGACCAATTAGTTGGATGAGCAAGAGACAGTTTGTAGTTGCACTCTCAACTACATAACCTAAACATATGGAAACCACTCATGCAAGTAAGGAAGTTGCATGGTTACAAATATTGTGTTCATGTATTGGGTTTGTATGACAAGCTATAAGATTATATTGTGACAATCAGAGTGCGATATTTCTAGCAAAGAATCATGCTTATCATTCTAAGACAAAGCACATTGATGTTCAGTATCACTTTGTGAGAGACATGGTTGAAGATACGAAGGTGTTGTTGGTGAAGGTGGACACTTTGAAGAATATTGCAAATTAATTGACAAAGTTTGTAAGTACTAAGAAGTTCTCTTGGTGTAGAGGAGCAATGGGCATAGCTGTCCTAAATTATTAATCATTGTTGGCACACGCGCAGGTAGGTTCAAGACCCTGGGTTCAAGTTACTTAGTCCAACAAAACCCTACAGACACCGACCCTTTCGGCATCACCTGCATGCAGGAGAAGTCTCACCTGAGGTATCTTTATGGGGACTGCAAGAACGAAGATTCTACAGTGGTGAAGGAAAGATTGGAAACCCGCTCTGTCATACCTATATATACTTAATTGCACATGCACACATTCATATATTCATGTCGTTTAGGGGTTAAACATACAACCATGGTTATTGTGCACTACTATATCATCAATATCATCAAAGATAACCATACATTCTCATTAAAGCCTTGAATTAACACATCTAAGAATACAATTATACACAGGTACCATGGATTAACATCTAAGCATACATTTCTACACATGTTTACCATGGTTCACCACCCTTCGAGCTACGTCCACAAAATATTTTCTTCTTTATTATATTTGAGTATCTTGATTGCACTCTATGTTACAATGGATGCTTAGCATACAACATTCCTCACATTTGTAACTTCTTTACAATGCTCTTCTCTCTGAAACTCTCTTTTTCTCTCAATCTCGTGAATCCCTCGAACTCGTAGATCCTTTACATATTGTATACATTATTCTCAAGTTATTTTTCCAGCTTATAATGAGTTGGCTACCACTGATGCTCGACTAGTGACAACTCATTATGAGTTGGATATAGCTCATGCTTGACTGATTTTCCCAGATTTTACGCTAGTTGTTCTTGTCCACCGTCTTCTCCTCTTTCCTCTCTCTTATTTCTTGATCTTCTTATGCTTTCACCCTTCCTATGCCTTTTCCATGTACCTCATCTCTTCTCACCGTTCCATCCCCAAAACTACCTTCCGAATGGGCCCACAAAATTCACATGTGGCTCATCTCGAGCCACTTAAGCATGTTTTGTTACACTCCTCCATGTCTCGGTATATTTCCGGAGGGTATCCTTCATTGCTTGTACTATTGTTGTTAGTTATGCTTCCTTGTTCACTATTTCCTCCATCATTTGCGTTGTCAAACTAGTAATTTTGTCCTTGGTGTCTTACGTTGCTAATGTTGTAATGCTTTGCGCGGTAGGTAGTTCTTCTAGTACCATGATCGCTTCGTCATGTCTCGGTTGTAATTCCTGTGCGATCTTTCGTTGTTCTTCCTTCAGTTGTTCCACTGCACTATATAGTTTCATGTTAGCTAGGAGTGTTGTCATTCTTTTTGCTGGTGGTAGAGTATTTGCACGCTCGCTCATTGGCCTGATGCGCTTGTTCCTGCGTAGTCCTTATTTTCTCTTCCAGTGCTTGCAACTCTGGGCTGGTAGTAAGCTCTATCCAAATGCATGTGCCTTCGTTGCACATATTTATGCATTCTTGTTCCGAGATTTTGATCTTTGCCACTACTATCTGAGTCATCCTTTCCCTTTGTTCTCTTTCTTCTAGCAGTGTCCCTGGCAGTGTGCGCAGTTCCAACACGATGATCTTGTTCTGGAGTCCCTTGATGAGGATATATGCTCTTCTATTGTGGCCTCTACGACCAATGGTACTTCTAGGACTTCTTTGAATAAGTTCTGGACTATTGCTTGGATTTTCTCTGTCAAACATTCGACTTCATCCTTTTCCTTCAAGGCTATGCCGACATTTGATTCTCCCTCTTCTTTATCTTTCAAGGCTTTCTCAGCCCTAACTTCTACCTTGCTCTTCT
>JZKD02S1672808.1:74764-85053 GCA_000966675.3 Picea glauca
GGAACATCCCTCACCAATACAACCCTATAAATTATCTTCCTCCACACCAACAACCGAATCTGCCCGGATCTTCGCATTATATGCCAATTTCTTACAGTCCTACTGGTCTACCGACAAGACTCCCTACCCAAAGTCACCAATACCCCCACGTGAATAGACAATTACCCTTCTTAGCCACCCTGGACCTCCCTAATCTGTCGAGAATTTTAAATGATCCTATCCATCACTCTCCTCAATGGACCGTGATACCGACCAAACTACCATCCGACATTCCTAAATTCGATGGTAAACCAGGAGAGGACCTGAACAATCATGTAATGAATTTCCACCTTTGGTGTTCATCCAACTCCTTGATGGATGGCTCTATTCATTTATGTCTTTTTCAGTGAACTCTCACGGGTTCTGCCGCGAAGTGGTATATAGAATTACCATGAGGCTTCTTCACCAACGTTAACACCCTCGCCATGGCTTTCCTCACCCACTACCAGTTACCAATCTGTTACGAAACGGGAATCGAAATTTTGAGTTCTTTCAAACAAACCAAAGCCACTCATATCTATGATCACATTCATGAGTGGCGATGGAGACGATGTCTCATCAAACTCAAACTTCCCGATCAGTTACTGGCCGAGTGGTTCACGAAATCATTCATGAACGACATCGCTCGTGACATCGCCATGGGTGGAGTTGTCACAGAAGAACAGGCGATCAGTCGTGCTCAATATCTTGACCTCATTTACTCACAAATGGGTACTCTTTACGATTTACTCCCTGACGCACCCCGCCCTTCTACTACTGCTACTTCAACTACTCCTGCTACTTCTCATGCAGCTGATCGTGTGATTGGCACTTTCCATTCCCAACCCCATTCCGTACAAGCCTCTAGCAACAACCCCAAATTCGTTGCTTCTAATGTTCAAAATGATCCGTCTCCTACCCCTCCCACCGGCAAGACTTCTGAGGTGAACTCTGTTCAATCTACTCACGCTGGAAAGAATAAATCCAAAAAAGGAAAGGGTAAGAACAAGGAGGATAAAAATAATCTGCAATCTGAGAAGACCAAAACACAACCTGTTAATGATAAAGATAAGCGCAAACCCCGATACCCTTATCTTATCTGTGGTGATGATCACTACACTAAGGATTGTCCAAGATGAGTCGAGGTTACTAAGTTCCTTCAAGGGACCTCGAAATCGCCTACTCTGGTCATGTTGTCACAACCCTTCCCTTCTCAACAATAGGCCCAATTGGTCATTCATGACCAACCTTCCCCCTCCACTACATCTTATGTATTAATGTGTACAGGTGATTCAAAGAAGAATGACATCACACTTACCACTCAAGCCAAAGATTATTCTTCCTCCAAAGAGAAGGTTGATGAGATACCTCCTTCGTTCGTCCAACCCTCTCCCACGACTCCACCTACCAACGGTCCTCTTCATCTCAAACGATCGAGCCTAGATACAGTTCTTCACCCTCCCCCAAAGGGTGTTGTTCGAAAATCTGCTTTCAATCCTCATGCGCGTGCTGCCCATAACTACAGTATTGTCGAAGATCTAGCCCAAGCACCGTCTGCGATGTCCGCCCTCGAAGTCCTTCAGAGTTGTCCTACACAACGGAAGGCACTGTTGAAAGTTATTGGTGGAATCGACCCTACCGATACAAATTTAATAATTTTTTACTTGGAAGATCACATTCCAAGGTTACCCCCTGAACTCGCATTCCAAATACAAGTTATTGTCTCTGACAAGAGCATTTGTAGAACAGTTATCGATGAGGGTGCCTCGACGTGTGTCATGTCTATTACCTGTTGGAAAGCCATCGACTCTCCTCCCTTAACCGAATCCCACAACACGCTCAAATCCTTTAATGACTCCGGCTTTAAACCTTATGGTGTCCTCCCTTCATTGCCTATTATGTTAGAAGGCAAAATAGTCAACGTAGAAGTCAAGGTCTTTGATGCTCCTCTCGATTACAATCTTTTACTTGGCCGTAGCTGGATCGATTCCATGTGTACAGTTGTGTCCACTCTTTTCCGTGTTGTACGTTTCCCACTTCAAGGAAAAGTGGTTACAGTGTACCAATTGGCCTTCTTTAACTCTGATGCACGCACCAGCAACATATCGTTCATTGCAAAAACACCCCCTGGATATGAGAATCTCAGCATGGGTCTTCTTAAAGATTCCTCTTTGATGGGTACTTTCCCCACTCCATCACCCGATGTTCCACATCCGTTTGTCGCCTCGATCAATATTATTTCCACCTCTGTTCGAGAAACCCCTGCATCTTATGACCTGTGGATAGTACCCAACCCCGGTGATCATCTTCGTTATGGCGACCAAATGCCTTTGAGTCCGATCGAATTAGCTTATCAAGCCATTCAATCGACAACCCCTTCTACCCCCTCTCTTGATGATTCATCTTTGTATCCATTCCAGGTCATTTTTCCTACAGACGAGATGATTATGTCTGTTATGTCCATAGAAGACACCCCTTGGGGCGATGGACATCATCGTTCCATTCTCTTCCTGGAACAACACACCATTGAGAGTTACCAACGGATCTTGACTCCGTCGACCGTTGTCATCATTTCTACCATTCCCGAGTCTACACATGATATGTTTTACAAAGGGAACTTAAGTATCTCACCCATGATCCCCCTCGATATATCCATTAAACCTGGAGTTGTCGAAAATGTGTATATCGGAGATTCGTGTTCCCATGACGAAGTTGTCACCTACAAGTCTCTTTTTCAAGAATTTTGTGACGTCTTCGCATGGAGCTATGAAGAAATGCTAG
Source organism: Picea glauca (assembly GCA_000966675.3). Classification (NCBI taxonomy): domain Eukaryota; kingdom Viridiplantae; phylum Streptophyta; class Pinopsida; order Pinales; family Pinaceae; genus Picea; species Picea glauca. The sequence continues at coordinate 77,564 of JZKD02S1672808.1, forward strand.
GTATTGACCCCGACATTGTTGTACATGAGATTAAGACATACCCGGGCGCTAAACCCGTCCGGCAACGACTTCGTCCGGTCCACTCACATAAAGCAGCCGCCATCAAGCTCGAAGTTGAGAAACTTCTTAAAGCTGGCTTTATTTACCCTATGGCTCTAACTGACTGTGTTTCCAATCTTGTTCTGGTTAACAAGAAACAAGGTACCATCCGCGTGTGCGTTTATTATAGGGACATTAATAAAGCTTGTCCTAAAGACAAATTTCCTACCCCCTTCATTGAACAGATCGTCAACGACTGTGCCGGAAATGAAATCGTCTCCCTGATGGACGGTTTCTCCGAATATAATCAAATCAATATCGTACCTGCAGATCAACACAAGACTGCTTTTATTTGTCCTTGGGGCACTTTCGCCTACCGAAAACTACCCTTTGGTTTAAAGAATGCTAGCGCAACTTTTCAGCATGCTATGTCTTATGCCTTTCATGATATAAAGCACATTGTGCAACCATACCTCGATGACTTACCGACTCATTCCATGCAACATGTCGATCATCCAACACACCTCCAAACCATTTTCCTTCGATATCGGTTTTACCGTATATGCTTAAATCCACACAAATGTGTTTTTTGTGTAGAATCCGGCCGACTTCTGGGCTTTATTTTTTCACGTCAAGGGATCAGAGTAGATCCTTTGAAGGTCGAGGCGATTCTTAATCTCCCTCCTCCTTCCTCACTCCACCAGTTACAGAGTTTGCAAGGGAAGACAAAATTTCTATGTTGTTTCATCCCAAACTATGATGAGTTAACCCTTGGATTTACTCAACTGCTTAAGAAAGGTTCTGAGTTTGTATGGGACACCACTGCCAACAAAGCGTTTGAAGCTTTGAAACTGACTTTAACCCGTACCCCACTACTTTTCCCACCCAATTACAGTCGCAATTATTTCTTTTATCTCGCAGCCTCGGACTCTACCATTGCTATGGTTTTGGTCCAGGAGGATGAGTCTCATGATGAACATGTCATCTATTATTTGAGTCAGAGTCTCACGACTACCGAAACCAAGTATTTACATGTTGAAAAACTGGCCTTGGCAGCCGTCCAAGCTGTCCAACGTTTCCGGCATTATATCCTTTTACACAAGACCACTGTGATTTCCAACTACAACCCTATGCAACACATTCTTACACGCCAATTGCTAGGGGGGAAATACTTCAAATGGATCGTAATACTCCAGGAGTTTGACTTAGACTTCGAACATGCCAAGTCTAAGAAATCCTTGGTGTTTGCCAAATTGATTTGTGAACTTCCCTGTTCTGAGACAAAAAATGTAGCAGAGGATTCATTACCCGATGAATCCCTCTTCCTGATCAGTTCCGACGACCTTTGGTATGGGGATATCATTATATATCTCCAAACTCAGACTTTCCAGCCCGATTTTTTTAGCATTGACTGCCATCGAATACGTCACCAATCCCGTCAGTATATTATCCTCGGTGATACTCTTTATCGTCGTGGGGTTGGCTCTGTCTTTTGACGATGTCTCACCTTTGACGAAGCCAAGAAAGCCTTGAATGACTGCCATTCTGGAGCATGTGGTGGTCACATGTCTGGGTATGCTACTGCCCAAAAGATCCTACGAGATGGATATTTTTGGCCCTCTTTATTCAAAGATTGTATTATCGTCGTCCAAAAATGCCACGCTTGCCAAACATACAACAACAAAATACGATCCCACCCTGCTCCTCTACACCCTGTAGTCTCCATTGGACCTTTTGCGAAATGGGGTATCGATTTCATGACATGTCACCCTCAGTCGGTCGAGGGGCATGGATACATTATTGTAGTCGTAGATTATTTTACGAAATGGGTCGAGGCGATGCCGACATTCGACAATACGGGAAAGACTGCAACACTATTCATATTCAATCATATCATTGCTCGGTTTGGTGTTCCCCAAGCTATCATTATTGATCACAGTAGCCACTTTAGAAACTTTATGATGTCCGAACTAACTGAAAAGTTGGGTCTTCACCATGAAAACTCAATACCCTATTACCCACAGGCCAATGGCCAGGTTGAAGCAATAAACAAAGTCTTCATTACCATGCTTCGACGAATGATAGGGATTCACAAAACTAGTTGGAACACGATGTTGTTTTCGACATTGTGGGCTTACCGGACATCTATCAAGTCTGCTACCAGGTTTTCACCTTTCCACTTATTCTATGGTATAGAATCCATCCTGTCGATTGAATGTGAGATACCATCTCTAAAGCTCGTTGTTGAACTTCTCCCAACAACTTATGCTGAAGAATAACGTTTGTTGTATCTTATGCAACTAGACGAAACCCGTCATGATGCCACCCTAATTATAGAAACCCAGAAGAAACGCGTCAAATCTCAATATGACAAGCATGTCAAATCACGCGTGTTCTCGAAAGGAGATCTAGTCCTCCTTTATGAATAAGATCGGGATTTGTTAGGAGCCAGAAAATTTGAAGCTATGTGGCGAGGTCCTTATATCGTTAGATGTGTATTGGAGAAAGGAGCCTACGAGTTAATGGACTATGATGGTGTCCCTTTGAGTGAACCCGTAAACGAGCTTTACTTAAATAATTACTATGCTTAGGTCATCTATGCATGAGTGCTTGTATTTTATTGTATCATACTCTTGTGTGTCACTTTAGTATGTTTTTTCGTTATTTGGTATCTACCCTCGACCGCTTACCTTGTGTTGTGCTTGGTTTCCAGATGTTGGAGTCTTCGCTACCCCACATTGGCTTCGTCGATGGTGCTAGTCGTAGTACTCGGAACTTAGCTTCTGCTGCATTGGCAATTTACACACCTACAATAGAACTTATCAATCTACGAGGTGTTTTCCTTGGTCATGCGACCAATAATATCGCAGAATATAACGTCGTCATCGAATTATTGATTGATGCTATTTCGCTTGGTATCTGCCACTTGGTTATATGAATTGATTCATAGCTAGTAGTACTACAGTTAAGTAATGTATATGCTATCTGAAGTCCTACTTTATTACGGGTATATTTATGAATTCGCCTCTTGGAATGTTATTTTGATTACATCGAATATCAGGACATTCCTAGATGTCTAAATACATTGATTGATGTTTTAGCTAATTATTTGTTAGACAAACATTTGGGACATTTATAAAACAATCACACATCACATGTATTATACAACACAAAATAAGCCGATAGAAGCCGTATATATATAACGATCAAAAGTTTTTACAAAAAAAATGTGTCCAAAGACCAAAATCTCAAAATATGAAGCCCATAGCTTCTACAAGATAGCATCACGGATGACGCTCACGGTAACATACAATTGCTCGGGCTACCCTACAAAGCAGTCTACTAAGAGACTCAGACACGCCCATAGTATGGCATTGATAACGCCTTGGGATCTCCCCAATAGCGATGTCCGGGATATCTGCAGTGAGTCCCTCTAAGTTCTATTCAACTACCTCATAGTCCTCAGCATCCCATCTTGCCACTAGAGCCACTTCTCCTCGTCTCTGAATGGGAGATGTTACTAGAGGTCGATACGCCCCCACATCTGTGTCATCAAAATAAATTTTTGATTAGTCCTTGGATAGACATAAAAACATTTTATATAATAAAATTTGCAAAAACATTAAAAAAGAACAAAATGTGTACTTCTCACCTAAGTCACCCCACTGAGCATCCTCAGGCAGGACCAAATCCGGATCTCCTCGGAAATCCAAACCGACATATGCATAGTCATCGATCATCAACATCTAGGATCTCAACCAGTCAAAAAACAAATCGTTATATTTGATTATAGGCCCTGCTACTTGTCGCGCCATAAGGTTACATCACCTCAGCATCCTCGGATCCTGTGGGACCCTCTCAAGGAAGAATGATACTAAAAGTGACCTATACCCGAACTGCTTCAATTCACCCCTTCTGCACTTTGTCAGTTGCCTTTTCATACTGCGGAGAACCACGTCCGACCAGTTGAAAACCCGACGCTCTGTGCACTCTATTGCATATTGGAAATAGCTCTGGAAAGCCATGTGTGGAGCGACACTCCCATCCATGCGTGCAATGGTAAACAAGATAGTTCGTAGGGTCAAGTCTTGGACCCCCCAAATGGAAACCTTACCCTTGCTTCTCTCTACCTCAGGAACACAATGTCGGTGAACATACTCACTCATAGGAAGTCAACCACCCCTACCTCTAGTCAGAGTCACATGGGATTCACGTCGTGACAACCTCGTCAGAAAATGGATATCCTCGATATCTAGTGTCAGCGTGTGGACCCCTACATGAAATAATTGTTGATCCACATCCCACATGTGGACAAGGTACTCTAACAACCTGAGTTGGGCTCTCATGCTCGGGATCCTGAAAATTTTTAAAAGACCACATTCCCGGAGGGCAGCAACTGTACGTGGATCATTTTTGGCAATGGCATCATCCTCCTCATGTTCCCTTTCCCTCCATTCCAACATCGTGATGATCAATACCTGCAATGGAGCCATGAGAAGGAAGTTAGCAACTCTTTTTTAACCTCTTGAATAATTTATTATTGAGTAAAAACTTGCAAAAAAATCCATTTTTTGGCCCTCGCAGGTGAACCTTGCACATAGTACGAGATTCTCGCAGGTGCATTGAAGCTCGCCTACGAGAATCTTAGGTTCTCGCAGGTCCTGAATGGATTACCTGCGAGAATGCTTGAGCGCATTCATCGACCCTAAAATGGACTCAAGCACTTAAAATTACCAATAAAAATCGATTTTAATCCATGAAAAAGTTGAAGAATCAAGAGATTACCTTGTTGGCCAAAACCGTTTGTCGAATGACCGCCTGTACCTCCCGCAATCAAGCAAAGAAATTTGGAGAAAAAGAGGTGTGTTGGACAAGTTATTGGCAAAGTAACAATGAAATGGTAAAAAGGGCTTTTCACCCATATTTATTCACTTTTTTACTATTTCTTATTGACTTTTTGTATATTATTTTTATTATTTTGTTTAAAAACCTAATACCCTAATAGCCTTGTGAGTATGGGTTTTTTTTCGCAGGTAGGTGACCTAGAAGCCTGAATGACGGTGTGAGAGTATTTTTTCCTTTTTTCATCACATGTATGAATATCTTTTTAGGGTTTTATAGGAAAAACCTCTAGCTCAATCTTCGTTCATTCTCGAGCTCGAAAATACATGAGAACGTAACCGAGTATACTTTTGTCGTATTTTTGTACTCGTCATGGTAACACGAAAACAATGAAAATAAGGGAGTATCCTTTAAGCTCTTTTCACGCTCCATAAAAGCGAAAAGATTGTCGAGCGATCTTGTTCTTTTCACGCTTGTAAAAGTATTTGAAGAAAGTGTTCGATGAGCGATAGTTTATCACTTTTTCGGTCTCATCGAAATAATTTACGAAAAACGAACCGGGAGAGTTCTCTTTAAGTGTTTTTCAGACTCTCAAAAAATAAAAAACCCTGAGTTTTCTATCTTTGGACTCGTTAAACAAACATCGAAAGACCCTTACAGGACCGAACCACTCCTTCTTAGGGTTTATTAAAAAATACTCCGAGGGACTCGTCCGAAGGATGAGCTTACATCAACAAGCATATGTTATCCTCCTCAAGCTTGCGTAAAAATAAAGAGGTACTCGCCAGAAATGGTGGGGAAATTTTGGAAAAGGGATATGTTTCGGTATTTGTATTGGTGGCAATAAGCATCGCTCTTGAACATGACACCCCCTGTTCGTCATTTGAATCCGGGTTGGGAAATTCGTTTGTCTCTCATCTGACTTGTTACAAGGTCGCATCTTGGGTCGTCTTTGAGTCAATGCTACCAAGACCATTGTCATGTCATTCATGTGTCCAAGAGAAGTCTACACAAGCCCTCCATTGAGTCGGCCATCTGCAGTTGTCAATTCTTATCATGTCAGCCTTCCCTGTGTCTATTTCAAATCATATTCATACTTTGACTTACCCTAAAATCTGTTACTTATTTTGTGTCATTGATGGGGGAATACATCAAGGCCCTCCTGTGAAGAGTCTTTTTCCGTCGACTCCAACTCATTATCCGAGAATAAGACTTAGAAATCGTTTAGTACCTTAGAACCTGCATGCCTTAATGGCAGGTCTCTTCGCTTTTGACAATGGATTCACATCATTGGTCCCTGATCGAGAGATTCCGCCGAGTGTTCGACTTCAACTCATTTATTCACATTCGTTTGGATTGTACTTAGGTACCTTGGGAGTCAGTGACATCAATGGTGATTTCCCTTACACTTGTTAACGGTTTTCATCAATGACCGGTAATCAAGTGGTTTCTACCATGTTCGACTTCGACACATGTAATCACATGGCTAGATTCGTACTTTCAGGCGACGGGATTGAAGACCCTGGGTCTCATATTTTTGGTCCAAGTTGCGCTAGAGTATTTATGATTTGTATTGACACATAGATCCACTTTGTATGTCGCGTGGCTATGTCCTAATCTGCATCTTCTAAACACATAGATCCACAGTGTATTCCTGGTGGCTATGTGGTATTATTGGCGACATGAATCCACAGTGTATGATTGGTGGTCATGGCCTACATTTATGATTTCATTCATTTGTGGTCTGAGCATGGGAATGCCTACCTCAGAACTGGTATTATATTCTGCAGATGCTTGATTGTTTGCAGGTTTCCAATTAGGTGTGATCCTTGTTTCTAACACACACACGCATTTACAAAGTATTTCGATTGTCATGAGTTCCATCCTCATACTTTGGGGGGCATTCTGTTACACATTATTTTGGTCACTCTGGTGGTGTCTCTACAATTATGTGTTCAGGCTCTCACAAGGACCTTTTACTTGAGAAAAGTGATTGTTGTCTTCTTCCATAAAACATATTTTTAAGATGAGTTCACAGAATGATTATGTTGTAGGGTGCGAGAATCTTGATTCTCGCAAGCAACCCTATACCTGGCCTGCGAGGAGTTCGCAGTCTTCTCTATAGGTAGGGTGTGAACCTGTTTTAAAGATTAAAAGGAAGAGGAAGTTACGAAGGTTCTAGAAGAGGATCTTCTAGAAAATGAGTTGGCATTCGCATGGTTGGAATCCTACTGACTTCTCAGATTTAGTGGGATCATCCTCATCCCTTTAACCATCTCTCCTTCTCCTATATAATGAAGGGTTTCTCAAGGAAGAGGTTAAGCAAGGTTGAATAGAGAATTGATGAAAGAATTGTGTGAGGAACCATGTTTGAATTGAAGCTTGAAGACTCCATTTGTCTATTAAGCCATACTGGACCTTCTTCATGCAAGCGTAGAGCAAGTGTGTGTGTTGGAACCGAGGACCGTTGAAAGGAAGTTTGCGACATCAAGGCGATCTAGTTGTATCTTCTACTTTCATTTAATATAATACAGTGGCATGTCCCTTTCCCATAAAATTACTCTTATTTTATTGCATAACTCCTTGATCATATGCATAGGTTGACATTG
>JZKD02S1672808.1:118168-131996 GCA_000966675.3 Picea glauca
AGCCGAGAGGGTTGATGCTACTTTATACAGGCAACTCATAGGGTCCTTGATGTATCTCACTAACACACGACCCGACATATGTTTTGTAGTCAATCAATTGAGCCAGTTCATGGTAGAACCCACCAAGCTACATTGGGTTGCTGCTAAGCACGTGTTACGATATCTTTGGGGCACATCAGATTATGGTTTATGGTACAGACAGGTTGATGATGTGAAGCTTCAGGGCTTCACCGATGCTGATTGGGCAGGGGGTTCTATTGATCAGAAAAGCACTTCAGGATGTGCTTTCATTGTTGGGTCAGCCGTTGTTTCCTGGTTCAGCAGGAAGCAAAGATCAGTTGCATTGATCTCAACTGAGACCGAGTATGGTTGCCAGCATGGGTTCTTGCGAGGCTATTTGGTTGAGGAAGCTACTTGTGGGAATTTTTGGTCAAGGATTGGAGCCCACAATCATACACTGTGACAATCAGAGCTGCATTAAGCTCTTTGAAAATCCAGTGTTTCATGACCACTCCAAACACATCGAGATTGGATACCATCACATCAGAGATTATGTTCAAAAAGGAAAGATCAAACTCCAGTACTTACCAACAGGGGAGTAGACAACATATATTTTGACCAAGGCATTGCCAAGGTCAAGCTTTGTGTACTTCAGAAATAAACTTGGTGTAGTGCAGAACACCTTCCTCTCTAAGAGAAAGTGTTAGAATTGGAGTTAGAGATGGAAGGGTTCGCTAGATTTGGAGGTGCACCAAATCTGGCAAAGGGACCCACCAAGAGGGGCCCAAACTTAATTTCTATTTCTGCACTTAGGTGACTTAGGAAAAATTATTTTTTCCTATAGTCATAAAGCTTTTGATCTGGGCTCTCCATTCAGATCTAATCTCAGCCCTTGAGATGACTGGTGAGACCAATTTGAATTGCTAAGGGAGAAGTAGGGATTTGGAGCCTCATTGTGCACTATTCGACTTGGCGAAGAGAGCAACCACAGTGTGAGAGCAACCTTAGCATCAAAGCAGCTTCAACAAGGGCAGAAAAAGTCGTACGACCTCCATTTCCTGTTCATCCAGCATATTTCCTGCACCCAACAAGCAAGCAAGCCGTTTCTAGTTCGTGCCAGTAGACCGTACAGTCTGTACGGTGCACCCAGCAAGAGGGTCACGTAGCTTGGGTCGTACAACAAGGCCGTACAGGCCGTACGACGCACCAACAACAAAGCAGGAAGAGTTTGGTTGAGGGAGAAGGCTGGAAATTTGTTAAAGGCAGAGGTTTTGCCTCAGATAAGTTTTTCTAAGTAGTTGATGTAAAATTTCTGAGTTTGCTCTTTCTTGAAATAATAAAATTCACCAAGCAGAAGACCGGTTTTCCCAGTTGGGTTTTTCCAGGGTCATTTGACCAAAAATAACTGTGTTTTCTGTGTATGAATGCTTGTGTCTTTATGAGTTTATTTCCGCTGCATTTAGAGAGTTAAGAAGATCAACATGTTCAGATTTTTGTATTAGAAAGTTCAGTTCTGCTTTTTATTTATTCAAATCTGCAACTAGGTTCTGATTTTTAAGAGAAAATTAACATAATGGAGCATATGGATATTATTTTGAAAACCCTCGATAATAGATTTCTTTCCATGTTAGGAATAACTTAATGGCCTCCCTTATACTCAAGAGTCAAGACCACAAAGGTGCTAACAATCTTAACGTGAGTTGGGGTGACAACTAGAGTTTGTAAAGATAAACCATGCCAAGCACTTTTTCCTAGTAGAGCCCCATTGATTGATACAATGCTTGAGTAATGCTTTCCATGCCCCGTTCTCACTCACGGCCCTTACCACCCATTTGGCACAGAGAGCCTGAACTTGAATCCTTGTTTTGATAACACCCAAGCCATGGTATTCACAAAGAGTGCAACAAAGATCCCAACTAACCTTGTGAAAGCCTTTACCATTAGAGTTGTTCACCCAAAGGAAATACCTGAGACCCTTTTCCTAGTACTAATAAGCTAATTTAGAGGGTACCCAATATGAAGAGTAATAAACATGAGTCACTGCTAAAATTTAGGTGTAGATCTGAAACTTAGTTGCTATGGTGAAAGGATTTGTGATCCATTTATCGATTTTGTTTCCACCCTTTGCACCACCACCTCCCATAACTATTTAGGAGAAGCTTGAAAGCCAAAGGGAATATCAAGAAATTTGAAAACTTGCCCTGTTGAAGGTAGGTACAATTTTGAGCAACCAACCAATCCGAGACTAAGCATTGATATTTTATAACACAACATTTTATGCCATTGGATGTTCAAGGCTAAATCCAAATAGAATGTATTAAGGCACTCTAGCATGGAGACTTGGTCCTCAAGAATGGTTAGAAAGGAATCATCAACAAAATGGTCGTTCACGGTTCACGCACTGGCCAACATTAGGTTTAGGCAATGGGATGCCTTTGACAAGCCCCATGCCAACCTCATGACATATCAAATAACCCAAGGCTTCTGTGACCAAAACATACAAGGCTATAGCTAGAGGACATACTTGCTTCATGGAATGAAAAAAACCGACTTCCTTAGATTTGCATTTTTTGATGCATAGGCAAGCAAAGGCTTGTGCAAATAAGGTCTCCACAACACCATTGAAAGAGGAGCCAAAGCCTAAGGATTTTAGCATTGCAATAATGAAAGGTCTCTTAACCTAATCATAGACCTTCTCAAAATCAATCTTCATGAAGAGCATCTAGGTCTAAGGCGCAAACCTGCACCATACCCTCCCACACAGTGATGACATTATCCAAAATGTATTGGCCATTAATGAAGCTTGTTTTTTCTGTCCTAACAATCTTAGGAAGAATGTGTTTGAGACAAAGGGCCAAGGCTTTGGCCAAGATCTTGTAAGAAGTATTGAGAATTGTATTGGCCTCCATCTTGTGATCAACTCAAGGCCTCCCCTTCCCTTGGGAATAAACTTGATGTTGACCTGGTTAATGCTCGCAGCCAAAGATTGCTTCCTAATAGCTTATTTATACACTTGAAGAAGGCCAAGTTCACAAAATTCCACATGGCCTTGTAAAACTCCATTTAGCCTAAGCGCTTTATCATTAAACATCTCGCGCAAAGCAATTGTCAACACATCCAAGGATAGGCCTTGATCAAAGGCCACTTTTGCTTGTATGTAACCTTAACTGGACAACATCGAAGCAACGTTGCATGGATGGCTCTCTTTCTCTTTCTTTCATAAGGCCCTAGGATTGAAAGACCATCGAGTAGTGGCCTACAAACTCTTGCTCAAGCAAGTCCTGGGCAGTTGCTCAACCATTAATTGCCTTAAGAACAATCATTTTCTTATTGACTTTTTTACTTGCCAAGGCATTAAAGAAAGCCTTAATAGGCTTACCCCTTTCCCTAAGCCAGTGTAGCCTGGCGAGAGAGTTGCGATCCTTTGGATTGACAAATCCCATCCAATCAAAGGGACTAAACTTAACTGAAGGGATTTTGACACATCCTCAAATTCTTCCTTAGCAGTCCGATTGCAATTATGTCAAATGGCCACAATCTGTCATCCATGGCCCCATAGAAAGACAACACTATGTGCATTAACATCTTCCCAGTAGGTAATCCACCCATCATCCCCATGGGGTCTTGGAAAAAGGTTTTACATATTTCTAATATATGTAATAGATTTAGGGCTTTGTAAATGAGAAACTTTCATGATATGGTGCACTCAATGCTTACACATTTTCTGAGCTCCCTAAGAAATGACATACCAAATGAGCCAATGATTTCACATAATGTTCGTGCCATCAACCTATACAAGCCAATCTCCAAAAGAGTCAAAATAAGAAGAGATCTACTTTGATTGCATCACTCTATCTAGTCTCTGCAAAATTCGCTCTGGGCCTTTGTGAAAGTTATTCCAGGTAAAAAAACTTAGAAGATCCATGGTGTTGGAAACTATTAGGTTTATAGAGTCCGAGCCTTAAAGGCCATCTAGTCTTCATTCTCACAGAGTGGAGCGTAAAAGACCGTTATCTTTTACTCAATTATATGAGAAGAATAGAAATATATTTATAAATGTATAAGATGAATGAATAATTGATGATGACTTTTAAAATGAAGGTCCCATATAAAAATTCCTTAAGGAGGTGCCTTGATACCTTTGCATGGAGAGCTATGTCTTTTAATTATTATTACTTATTGTCCCATCTTGATATTGCTTTTATTGTAAATTGTTTATTAATTTGTTCCTTTTCTATTTATTATTTATGTACATAACATTGCCTTTCCCTTTTGAAATGCTTTGTCCTCAAAGCAAGGCTAAAGAAAGATTTTGTTGGCAAACATTTATGTCTCCTAATACACATCTTCCTCTAGAAGGTTTTGCCATTTAAATAGGTACTCTTTAATGGTTCTAGAGTGAAGTTTCTTCTCCCTGGTGGCACTATTTGAGTTGATTGATGATGCTACTTGATTCGATTAGTGGTAGTCGACTACTTTGTGAGCTCTGACATGATATCTCTTCCAAGCAAGGGAAGAATGTGCGATTAAGTAAAAATTCCTTTAGATGAGAACAACTAGTACCATAGCTTCATGATTTTTTGCGGGGTCTCCTCACATCTCAAGCATTTTGTCGTCTGTTAAAGCACATGCACAAGGTATATCCTCAACACGTATGTGTACTTGAGCCATGGCACCTGACTTTTCTTGAATAACATTTATTTTTGATCCGCCCCTTCTAATTATACTTGAAGCTTGTGATTCTCACACTAGTAGCATTCGAGTTATCATTAATGGTCTATTCCAACCAAGTTGTTGAGATGGACTATTTCCTTTAGGTACTTGATTTGAATCTTGAGGGTTAATGATTAGCTTATGAACTTTAAGGATCTCTGGTACAGAGCCAAACTTGGTAAAAAATTACCAAGGCGCAATAATTTTTTTTACCAACTCTGTAATTTTTTTTACTAGACCCCATAATTTGTTTTTTACCCGATCGGGTAAAATTTTCTTATCAGACCCGGTAATTTCTTTTTTTAGCCAAACCTAGAATATTTATTTATTTATTTTTGACCCAACTCGGTAAAAAATTCGAGAGCCAAATTGTTGATGCTTCAATTGTCAAAGCGTGGGGAATCGACAATAGGCGGTTCTCGTACTCGCGTGACATGAGGTCGATTCCCGTTGGCTACCACTATAACCCCAGGTGCAACCACCTAGCCCACAAGAATGGCGCACATTTAAATCGGGGTGAGAATCGAACATGATACCTCATTTTTACAAATTTCCTTCCATTTACATGACACTTGCCAATTCGTCTACACCCCTGCCAGCATGCATGATCTTAATATTACTTTTATTGTAAATTGTTTATTAATTTATCCCGAACAACCTAATAGGCGAGAGACCTTTGCTATCCTCTTTATTTTTAACATTAAAGCTTTATTTGACTACTTATAAAACGTTATGTACACAATTTTAATACAAAAAAAGGGTGGGCTGCACTCACAACTTACACGAATAGTAGCAAAAGACTGAAAAATTTAAAAGCATAGGATGGCTAATGTTGAAATAGTCAAATACAATGAGTCACAATAAATTGTAACTAAAATAACAATGTTTAGAAACCACAAAGCGTACAACCCGATCATAAACATCAAGAAACAATAATCACGATCATTAGGGGCAGGTCCCCATCTAATTGTTGTGGGAGCATCATCCATGGGTTGATCCCAACCATCATTAGCCTCTTTGGGAGGCTTGGGGTTCTCTGATATGGACAAGGTCGAAGTCGGAAATTGCTTATCTTTCTTTGTTGGGATAGGAGGCTAGCTACACCCCCACTCCCTATGTTCTGAGACCTACATGCTTGTGCGATGGCGAGGCCTATTGTCACCTTGGTGAGACTTTGTTGATGGGGGTTGAGTCGGATGGGCAAGGTGGTTCTAGCTCATAGTATTCCTGGGCTAGTCCAAAACTCCAAGACCTACTGTAAATGCTCCATTTCCATTCAAATCTTTTGTGCTTGGACAATAATTTGCAAGGACAGATTGACACATGTTAGGGCACCTCTGTACCATGAGAAAGTGTGAGAAGGTTCTTTGTCCTTAAACATCACATCATTGTGTTTCTTCCAAATGAAGTAAATCATTTGAATGCTAACTAACAACCAAGCATATTGAAATTTAAGAGCCCAAGGAAGACAATAGCCTAACAAAGCAACATTCCATGAAATGGAGGCAAGGAGGTATTGTTGACATGTAGATTGAATCCAGACCTACATAGGCTTGGCTTGGGGCTAGAACTAGAAAAGATGTGTCAAGGTCTCAACTTGCCCACATTGGGGACAATGCAAGTTTTGCATCCCCAACTATGCTAATATTTTGTTCATTGGTAGACCTCCTAGGCTCCTACAATAAGAAACAAAGCAAAGAGGTCCTTTGGCACCAGGATGGCTTCCACAGGGTTCTCAACCAAAACAACCACGTTTTTTTCTTGGATTGCAATCGCCAAAGTCTATTTAGACGTCCTTCCAACCCATGTTTTAAGTAGAGCCACTTAAAACTCAGGTGAGGCCTATTGTCACCACAGTGACATTGTGTTGATGGGGGTTGAATCAAATGGGCAAGTTGGCTCCCAGCTCATAGTATGGGTGGGCACCCCAAAAATCCAAGAGCTACTGTAAATGCTCCATTTTCATTTGAATCTTTTGTTCTTGCACAATAATTTGTAAGGATAGATTGACACATGTCAAGGCGTCACAATGCCATGAAAAAGTGTGATAAGGCTCTTTGTCATTAAACATCACATCATTGTGTTTCTTCCAAATGAAGTAAAGAACTTCAATGCAAACTAACAACCAAACATATTGAAATTCAAGAGCCCAAGGGAGACAATAGCCAAACAAAGCAACATTCCATGAAATGGGGGCAGGGAGGTATTGTTGACATGGAGATTGAATCCATGTCTACGTAGGCTCGACTAGGTGCTTGTTGACACCTAACAAGAGCCTTAGGTGCAAGTTTAGGGGCAAAGGATCTGTCACCTTTTGAGCTCCCTCTCTTTGGGTTGGTTCTTGCCAACACCAGGGGGTATCCCTAATGCTGCCTATGACCTAAAGATTATTGAACACGATGGGATCTAGGTCAACAAGTAGGTGAAGTGTACTACATGAAAATTAACAATTTGATGGAGGGATTTAGAAGACTAGTGCCTACCATGTGTTAAGGCCCCACCTTAACTCCCATAGTTAGGATAATAGGTTGTTACTTAATGGACTGGGACCATCTCTATTAAATAAGGCCCACGAGATAGTAGGGTGTGAAATCAATAAATGTAAGTTGGCCTCATTAAAGAAGGTCCACTAGTTAGTGGTTGTGGCCTCATTAATGGAGGCCCGCTAGGTGGCTAGTGTTTTGGTAAGTTAGAAACTATATACAGTAGTAGAAGCTAGGTCATTAGGTGGCAAGTGAATCATATCATATTTGGAGCTTTACTCAACTAGAGGTTGACCCCTCGAAAAGGCAAGTGAACATTGCTTTCTATTCTGAATATCAATAAAGCTAACAAGGAACACCACAAGTGGTATCAAAGAACTTTTTTGTGTCAACATGCACCCAAATTTTAGAATTTTTTTTAGGTTCGAGAGATGTTCTGACGTCTTTAAACATTGAGATTGGTCGTTTAATGAGTAAACCTATATTTGGGGAAGCATACACATAGGAAATACTAGTGGAAGTCACTTGCTTGGACACCCTTGTAACCCTTGTTGGTACCCTTTCAAGTAGTACTGCATTAGACATAATTTGCCAATGGATTCGATCTTCCACATACCTTTGGGTATATTTGAAGCCCCCTAGGAGCACCTGAAACCACCTTTGGGTATATTGGAAGCCCCTAGGAGCACCTGAAACCAACATTACATACACCTAACAATAGTTTGGTTGCTATAATACATTGAGAGTAACACTCTAAGAGATCACTCTATGCTACCTGGGAATTCCGTAGTATGACTAAGGGTATGATGTAGCCTCCTTATTTAGCATCGTCAAAGATTTGACCAAGTAATATTGTTGGAAACCCATCTATGCATTAGAGAGCTATAAACTAGAACTCCTTTGCCCTTGGGACCCTGCAAACCCTAGCCTTTGTAGAATAGGCAACTAAAAAAGCAATTTTATTTGGAATATCAAGAATTTGGGAATTTCATTACCACAATATTATTTCATTAGGAGTAATACTCTCATCAGTGTAAAACCCACCAATACCATTATGGGAGACCTAGCTCAAAAGACTCCTTGTGCGACATTGATTGCATTGAGGTAGCTCCCTAGTAACCTTTTTTCTAGTCTCACTAGTACAATTGCTTGTGACCAATCTCCACAGATTCCTCTTGTGACATTAATTGTGTTGGGCTAGCTCTTGAATAATCTTTCAAGTGGTCCCTGTGGTCCCATGACCCACACCTACAACATGTCAACCATGGATGACCTAAAGCAAATTGTTCGGTTTCTCACCCAATTATTGAACAAGCTTGAGACCAACATGTCTGCCCTCAACGTGCAAGTTAGCCTTCATTTTGATAAGATTGAGGTGTTGGAGGGGAAGCTTGATGTTGGTGGCAATTTCTCTAGTGAAGGCTCTAACAATGGTAAGCAAGTTGATGAGGAAGAAGGCTACAATAATAATCACCCCTTTTCTAACCGTTCCCACAATCTGATGCCTCACTTACCTAAAGTCCATATGAATAAGTTTGATGGGTTGGATTCGATAGGTTGGTTTGACCAAATGGAACACTACTTTTCCCTCTATGCCATAGAGGATGATGACCTATTGAAACTTTGAATCAATGTTGTATATATGGATAGCGAACGTTGGCGGTGGTGGCAATGGCATAAGAAATACTCTCCAAGGTTCATTACATGGAAATAGTTTGTGAACGCATTGTTTGCCTACGTTATCTAGGATACTAATTTTGTGGGCCAACTTACTAAATTGCATCAAATAGGGATGGTGGAAGAATATATTGATGTTTTTGAGCATTTGGCTGTCAAAATAGATAATTTAACTGATGATGTTTTTAAGCAATGATTTATCGATGGTCTTAAGAAGGAAATAAAACCCCAAGTGGAGATGAATAAACCCGCTACCTAGTTGGAGGTCATTGAACTCACTCGCATGCACAAGTTGTTTTCTATGCCCAATCCAAACATCCCAACTTTTCTCTACACCCATGGCCAAATGTGGTGGCCCCTCGACAACATGCTCCACCCCTCAAGGTCCACAAGTTGACACGAGTTGAATTGGTGGAACGCCAACTCAAGGGTCTCTACTACAATTGTGATGAAAAATATTTTTGAGGGTATAAATGTAAGAAATGAAAATTATTTATGGCCATCTCTAAGGACATTTCTAATGATGAATTTAAAGGAGGGACTTAGGAGGACCTCACCTCAAATGTTATTTCCTTTCCTCAAATGTTAAAGTTGGTCAACTATATCAAGCATTGGAAGGTCATTGTCTTAATTGATAGTGGTAGCACCCACATTTTCATTCATTGCCACATAACCCAAGAAATGCATTTCTATATCCATGTTGTTAACAACTTTCAAATTATGATTGATAATGGGGGATCTATGAAATGTCGTGGTAGTGGTGAAAATGTGAAATTTCAAATGGGTGACAATTCCTTGAAAAACCCACCCATTCACCATTGAAATGGGTGGCTGTGATATTGTTTTGGGTGTTGAATGGTGGAGAACATTAGGCCCCATCATAATGGATTTCTTGGAGTATTACACGAGTTTCTAGAAGGATGGGTAGTCCTACACTCTCAAACGTCTCAAAGTAGGCTCTCTAGAAATAGTTAGTTCCCATCATTTGGAAAAGCTCCTAAAAGGGGATAATTTAGGCATTATTGCACAATTCTATGCTATTCAAGCCTTTGAGGATGCTTCTCAATCAGTTCATCTAGACTTGCAATTGCTTCTAAAAAAACACCATTAGGTCTTTGAACTTCCCTAAGGACTACCACCTTCACGTGGTGAGCATGATCATAGTATCCCACTGATCCCAGGTAGCCTGCCACCTGATGTGTGCTTGTATTGCCATCTTTTTTCCCAAAAGAATGAAATCGAAAAGATCATCAAGGATCTATTGGTAGCAAGTGTAACCCTTCCTGGTACCAGCCCCTATTCCTCCCCAATCATCATGGTTCTTAAAAATGAAGGCACTTGACGCATGTGTCTTGAGTTTTGAGCTCTTAACAACTTGACAAAGAAAGATGAATTTCCCATTTCAATCATTGAAAACCTCTTAGATGAGCTACATGGCACTTCGTTCTTCATCAAACTTGATCACTGCTTCGGTTATCACCAAATTTGCATGAAGGAAGTAGATATTCCTAAATTGTTTTTTGCACTCACAAAGGTCATTACAAGTTCTTGGTGATGCCTTTTGGTCTTTTGCAATGCGCCTTACACTTTTCAGAGCCTCATGAAAAAAATATTTCAACTCTTTCTCTGCCATTTTGTCCCAGTCTTCTTTGACGACATCTTGGTCTTCAAAAAAACTTGGGTGACACATTTGGCACATGTGGATCAGGTCTTACAACTCCTATGTAATCATTAATTGTTCCTCAAACGTTCGAAATGTTCTTTTGGCATCTTAGAAGTGGAGTATTTGGGACATATTCTGAGTGGGGAGGGTGTGCATGTTGATCCTAAGAAAATTGAGGCAATGAATGACTAGCCTCTCTCGAAGACCCTCAAACGTTTGTGGGGATTTCTTGGCCTCACAAGTTACTAGAGGAAATTTGTGTAGCACTATGGTAAAATTGTAGCTCCCCTCACCACATTGCTAAAAAATAATGCCTTTAGTTGGAATGAGGAGGTCGAATAAGATTTTTAGGCTTTAAAAGATGTCGTGCACTACCCCAATACTAGCCATGCCGGACTTCAATAAGTTGTTTGTCTTGGAATATGACACTTTGGGCAAAGGAATTGTGGACTCTCATTGGTCTTCACTAGTAAGCAATTATGTGATAGAAACTCTAGCAAAACCACCTTTGAAAAGGATATGCTAGCTATTCTTCATGCAATTGATATGTGCTATCCTTACTTGATGGGGCATCGTTTCCATATTAAAATGGACCATTGCAATTTGAAATATTTCTTGGAATAGATGTTGTCCTCCCTAGAGAAACAAAATTGGGTCACTAAAATGTTAGGCTATGACTATGAGATCATCTACAAGAAGGGCAAGGAGAATGTGGCGGCTAATGCTCTATCTAGGAAGTATGAAGAGGAAGGTTCCCTATTTGCCTTATCTTTCCTAGTGCTCAATTGGCTAGCATAGGTACATCGAGAATGGTTAATAGATGCCAAGATAGTGCACATGATCCACCAGCTACATGCTTACCCCCATGCACATCCAAACTACACTTGCTAGAATGATAAGCTCCTCTATAAAGGGTGTATTTTTTTGATTTGGGATTTGACATTTAAATCTCAAGTGTTATCTAAATTACACTCCTCTCCCATAGCAGGTCACTTTGGGTTTAACAAAACATATGAAAGGATTAAGCATTAATTCTTTTGGGAAGGCATGAAGATAGACATCCACTCCTTTGTGGTAGAATGCGACATTTGCTAATGACACAAGGGGGAGATGCTGAAACCTCCAAGAGAATTACAAACTTTACCATTCTAGTCACCATGTGGACTGACATTTCTATGGAATTCATTGTGGGGTTATTGAAACTAGGCGACAAATCAGAGTTCATGGTAGTTGTTGATCGCCTTTCTAAATATGCTCACTTTTGTGCCTTACAACACTCCTTTAAGGTCTCCACAGTAGAACAAGTATTCATGGACAATGTTTTTAAACTCCATGGCATGTCTAATTTAATTGTGACAGATTGTGACCCCACCTTCGCTACTAATTTATGGCAAGAGTTGTTTTGGCTTCAAGGTACCCAATTAAATCTCAGCACGACATGTCACCCCCAAAGAGATGGTCAGGCGAAAACAGTCAAAAGTGTTTGGAAGCTTATATACGTTGTTTTGTCTCTAATCGACAGGCCCAATGGGTCCAATGGTACCCCTGGCCGAATGGTGGTACAATACCACCTATCATGGTGCTACTAAAATGATCCCCTTTGAGGAAGTCTATGGACAAAAGCCCTCCTCGGTGATCTTCTACTTACTAGGCTTATCTAAGGTTTAGGAGGTGGAAAAAACCTTAAGAGCTCATGCTAATATTCTTCGTACCCTCAAGGGTAATTTGGTGTTGGCTCAAAGTCGAATGAAGCAAGATGTCGCACTCTGAATGCCACTTTGAAGAAGGGGATAGGTGTTCCTACGTCTCTAGCCCTATAAGCAGACATCATACAAGGAGAATAGCCACTAGAAGTTAGCACCTAAGTTTTATGGAGCTTATACTATACTCAAATGTATAGGCCCGATGGCTTACAAATTGGATTTTCTAAGCGATTCTAAGATCCACCCAATCATTCATGTGTCCTGCTTGAAAAAGGTGGTTGGGTCCAATTGCATAGTTCAAACCAGCCTTCCCAAATTGGATGAGGAGGGTTCCGTTTGGTTGCAGCATGAGGCCATTTTGGACAAATGTGAGCACCATCTTTGCTAGCACAGTCTCCAGAAAGTTTTGATCCAATGGAAGGATACATAGCCTGAAGATGCTACATAGGAACCAATGGAGATTCTCCACCCATTTACTTATCACTAGCCTTGAGGACAACACTGCTTTGTAAGGGGGAGGGCATGTTAGGGTCCCATCCTGACTCCCCTAGTTAGGAGAATAGGTTGTTACTTAATGTATTGGGGCCATCTTTATGAAATAAGGCTCACAAGGTAGTAGAGTGTGAAATCAATAAATGTAAGTTGGCCTCATTAAAGAAGGTCCACTAGTTAGTGGTTGTGGCCTCATTGATGGAGGCCCACTAGGTGGTTAGGGTTTTGGTTAGTTAAAAACTATACATAGGAGTAGAAGCTAGGTAATTTGGTGCTAATGGAATAATATTGTATTTGGAGCTCTACTCTGCTGGAGGTCACCCCGTCGAAGAGGCAAGTGAATACTGCTTTATTTTCTGAATGTCAATAAAGCTAACAAGGAACAGCACACCGTGGGTCATGGAGTCAGATTTAGAATAAAAGCTCATCTCAGTATGGTAATGGATAATTCTCATGAGGCATCCACAAGAAATGGATCTCACAAAGAAAAAGGAAGGTGTAACATGAACCCTACAATCGATGTCGAAATACAGACCTATCTTGGTCGTTGAAATGCAAATAAGGGAAAGAATTTCTTTGTCCTATATATCCTCAAGGTTTGGAATCACTGCTTAGATCTGCAACAGCTTTACCAAATCAGGGAACAATATCCTCAAGACCTGATATACTGACTCAATTACATAAAATGAGAGAGTTGCAAACATAGATTAAAGGATTCAATGTACAGGAAAACAAGGACACAAAGTGAATACCAACTGCTCAAATTTTATTCTCTGTTCAGACTCTCTGGAGCTACAAGCAATGACAGTCAAAACTCATGGTATCCAACCCCATTACAATAAATTTTTCTTGTTTTATAGATCTCTGCTCCCTTGAAATCTGTGCCATAAGTCTGAGAATACATGTGCCTGCTACCTGGAATAATCATGAAGTGCAACTCCTGGGTTCAGTGCGCCCCCTCACTATCAGATCTGAATACACCTGTAGTCTGCATGTTGTTGATCAGTCAGACGCATTATCATCTCCTTACCTGCGCCCTTCAGAAATTGCTAATAGTAGGCTCAACTGCTGAGAACTAGAAGTACGGGTAAGCATGC
>JZKD02S1672808.1:194221-204511 GCA_000966675.3 Picea glauca
TGTTGTCGAACATTATTTAGCATACGAAGGCCATCGAGTGGATAATGGAGAACGTCAACAAGATAATTAGATTAAATATTCAAATTTATAATTAAATCAACCAAACTACTACATCAACATTGAATGAAAATGTTATGACCAAACCAAATTTCATATACAACCATAAACGATGTTAACCAAATAAATAGAACAACCAGAATGTTGTTAGCCAAATTCCTAGAAATGTTTTGAGTTTGCTAACAACAATATTGGATTCTTCAGGATTTCAATAGAAAAACATAGCAATGATTACAAGTTGTACTCCTACTCCAAGCTTACCCTAAACCCCTAAAGGATGGTAACTCCATATGAAATCAAAGATAATTGGCGCACATAATAGTGTTTATTTGAAACACCAACATATTAAACTAATATACAAAAAAAGAGAGAAGAATGGCAGGCACTATATGCAATGAGTAGCTTCTCCAATCCCCCTAGAAATTCGTCTTTGATCTTGTTACTAGCCCTCAATTTTTACTCCAAATAAATCCACCTTTGTGAAAGTTTTTCTCCTCCAAATTTTTAGAATTTTCAAATAAAATTCAATATTTATCATCTAATGTCATAGATGATTGTTCCATAATAATATAATGTCACTCCCCCCAAAATTCCTTTTACGAAGGTCTATGCATAACCCTAATTCCCAAGCTACTCAAAATTACAACATTATAGAAGACCTAGCTCAAGCACCTTAGGCCATGTCTACCTTGGAAGTCCTTCAAAGTTTCCCATCATAGTGAAAGGCATAGATCTTTCAAATCCTTGATTGATATCATTTGACCTTGAGTAGTCTAAGCCTACACTTACTCACCATGTTTCATTTAAAATTCAAGTATCTTCGCATGGCATAAATATTTTTAGATGTGTCGTTGATGAGGGGGATTTGAATCACGAGGGGGGGGGGATTCTTTATGAAGCAAACAATTTGTGAAAGAGGTGGTAAAAAAAGCGTACCAGATAAAAATAGATTGGAAAAAGAGATTGTATGTTCGATAAATGGTCTCAAACCTCTTAGTAAGACCCTAATACCATCTGTGGTGAACCGATCAACCTAGGGCATTGATTTCTTTCATGGAACCAAACCATAGAAAACATCGACCCATGTGGCTCTCTCATTAGCCTAGTTGGACAAGGGCATGATTTGAACCCCAACTTGGCAAGGGAAATATATTCAGATGTCAAGGTCGATTTTGTAATAGTTAAGGGCCCAAACCTGAAGTATTTTGACCATCCAGTAGGGAAAGCCTAATTGTCAGACTGAAATCATACTTCACCAAGGATTCATAACATCAAAAATCATTCCACCCACCACATTGTTGATGAGGGGGATTTTACCTATGTCATGTCCTTGTCATGTTGGAGAGCTTTAGGCTCTCCCAAACTTTCTCCTTCATCCACAATGTTTAAAGCTTTCAATGTTCATTCTTTTAAACCCCATGGAATTATCCTTGCCTTTCTAGTTGAGATGGGAGGCAAAATTGTTTCAGTAGAAGTTGAAGTTGTTAATGTCCCTCTAGATTACTACCTCATACTAGGATGAATTTGGTCGTATGAAATGAAAACAATTGTTCCTTGTGTTTTTTTAATGATCTGATTCCCTCACCAAGGAAATATATTCACCACCAACTAGTTGTCTTATTTTATGCTTGATCCTAGTACCAACTTTGAGATGAATGTTCCATTCGTGGGTGATTCCATGGTGACGTTTGAAATCATCAGTGCGGATATGTTTAAAGATTAATATCATATGGATAATTTTTCCATTTCCCCATCAGTTTGTTACACAACTTATTTACATGTACATGTGATATTATTTGTCATCATTGACTTTCTAGATCCTATTCAAACATCACATTTAGGGGAAATATTTGCATCCTCATACTCGTCTTCTCTTGGATTATCTTATGTTGGAGAAGATTCATGGATTATTCTAGATCCTTTGGCTCTAGAGTTAGAGGTTGGATATATAGGGCCAATCATGTCATTTTTTGCAATTGAGATCACTTATGAAGCCATTTATATGGCCTCTGCTAACTTCAATCAAATTTCCCCCCATGAGGAGGTATATGATCAATTTTCATCGTTCATTTGGGCCTTCAATCCCCCTAGATCTAATTATTTTTTTAATGTAGTCTTGCATTTAGAAAAGGCTATCTTGGAAGTGATGACTTGTTCAAAATGACCTTGGGAAGACATACATCACCAATCACACTTTCTTCCCAGAGAGATAAAATGGAGGTTGGAGTTAAATGTTTCATTATGCCTAGAGATTTCGATTTGTCTGAAAGTTTTATCCCTGCACAAGATGTGTATGAAGAAGGAGACATGGTGAATATTTCAAAAAATGATCTCGGTGAAGGTTGGAATTATCAAAAATATATTGATTGGAGCAAATTGTTCTATGGATGAAATTCAAATTTACATTAATGTGTTCAAGGAATTTCATGATGTTTTCACTTGGTCATGCTAAGAAATGATTTTCATTGATCCTCATATAGTGAAACATAAGATTAAGACTTATGACAATGCTAAGACTATTCAACAAAATCTACAACCAATCAAACTGAAGAAATCATCTACTATCAAAGTTGAAGTAGAGAAACTAGTTCATGTTGGTTTTATTTACCCAATTCCCTTGATTGAATGGGCATCCAACCTAGTTCTCATTGATAAAAAAAAAGGAACGATTATAGTTTGTACTAGTTTTCAGGATTTGAACAAAGCTTGCCCCAAAGATAACTATCCACACCTTTCACTAACCATATTGTTTATGAATGTGTTGAAAACAAGATCTTCTCCTTTATGGATGGATTTTTCAGCTATAATAAAATTCAAATTCAGAAAGAATATCACCACAAAAATGTGTTTATCTACCCTTGGGGTACATTTTCTTATCAAAATATGTCTTTTGATTCTAAAAACGCTAGAGCCACTTTCTCGTGGACCATGTCTTATGATTTATAGGACATTAAGCACATTGTTGAAGATTATATGGATGACTTAGCCACTCAGTGTATACGAAGGGTGGAGCATCCAACTCACCTTCATGTAGCATTTGGAATATGCAGGTATTATAAAATTAGGTTAAATCCTCATAAATGTTAAATGTGAAGATTTGATACCACATGTTAGGAAATGAGACACACTTCCACGCTAAACATAGTAGAAGAGAGGAAGAAATATTTAATCAAGAAAGTAAATGACAAAGAAAACACACAGTACACAAATATTTTTCCCTAGAAATCCAAACCGGGAAAACCAACATTCCTTGAGTGTTCTTCTCTCTTGTTGTCTTATTCATTCAAAATAAAAGGTTACATGTATAACCTTGGTGCACACCTAAGACACAATCGACATCATACCCTCTTTCTTACACAAGAACAACCATGTAGCCAATCATGACCAATAATCTCTACTATTACAGAATCTTGGCGATTAGCCATTCATCATCTAAAGATTCAATATTATTCATTAGATTTTACAGACTTACAACACATATTATTTATAGGCTTTGCAGTAGGAAAAGCCCTAAAGAAAAGGTACCCAAAAATGTTTACATATCCACGTAGATCATTGGCTACAAATCCCATGAATCTCAAGATTCTGTTACAAACGACTACCAACTCGGATTACCTGTCGACTGCCAGTCGGCCTTCATTTGGTCTTCAATCAGTTTCCACACGCCTATCTATCGACCTCTTGTCAGTTGACCTATTCTACTTGTTGTCGATGTCTTTACCATGTCAAACCACCTCAACCTTCAACTTCGAATTTACCCGATCAACTCACCTCAACCTTTGACTTGTTGTCGATCCACCTCGACTTATTCTTTACTCAATCAAACCACCTTGACCTTCGAATTTGACTATTAGTCGATCCACCTCGAATTTTACTGTAAAGAATTTAACAACCCAACATTTTCCCACTTGTTTTCTTCTTTGTTGAAATAGGGAGACCTCTGAACTCTCGTTCACAGACCCAGGGAAACAATGCCCACTGCCTCTCTACACCAAGAGAACTTCACATAACTCATAGACTTGGTCAACGAGTCTACTATGTTTTCCAACATGTTTAGTTTCTCTAGCAACAACTTGTTTCTTTACACCATGTCTCTCACGAAATGGTATTGTACATCAATGTGCTTAGTCTTCGAATGATAAGTTGGGTTCTTTTCTAGAAATATTTCACTTTGATTGTCACAACTTATCTTCATAGCTCTCTACTGAAACCCGATTCTTGAACACAACCTTTGCATCCATATTGTTTCTTTTATTCCATGAGTGCCTACCATGTATTAAGATTTTGTTTTTGACAAGGCTACGATCATTTGTTTCTTACTCATCCAGTTGATTGCTCCACCGAACATTTTGAACACATATCCACTGATTGACCTTTGTCAATCCAGATCTCCATCCCAGTCAACGTCGACAAAGACATGTAAATTTAATTCATTGTCACCTCCAGTTTTACCTTGGTAGCATATAGCATAATCTTGTGTGCCACACAAATACCTGAATACTCTTTTGATAGCTTTCCAGTGCTCCTTCCCATGTGTCGACATGCATCTTCTCAACATTACCACTACATGGGAAATGTTTGGTCGAGTGCAGACCATCACATACATTATAATACCAACAACACTTGCATAGGGAACATGTTCCATATCCTCTATTTATTCTGGTGTCTTTAGACATTGTTCAACATTTATCCTTGCTCCCACAGGAATTGGCACCTTCACATGTTTGCAATCCTACATACCGAAACATTTCAAAAGTGTTTCAATGTACTTTTTCTGGTTCAACCAGAGCTTTCTAGCTGCTCGATATCTCTTAATCTCCATTCCTAGAATGAAGTTCATTGCATCGATATCCTTCATGTCAAACTTGGAGGATAGTTGTTCTTCACCTCCTTTATTGTGTCCTTGTTCTTTCCAATTAGCAACATGTCATCAACATACAATGCTACATATACGAAATTACCACCTTATTCTTTGGAATATATTCAGTGATCAACTTTGCTTCTCACAAACCACAAACTAAGGATGTATATGTCAAAATTTTGGTACCAAATCCTTGGTGATTTCTTTAGACCATAAAGGGATCTTTTCAGTCTGCACACCAAATATTTCTTTCCCTTTACTACAGATCCTTTAGGTTGTTTCATGTAGATTTCCTCTTCTAGGTCCCTATGTAGGAATGTTGTCTTCACATCCATCTGTTCTATTTCCAGATCAATTGTTGCATCCAGAGACATTAGTACTCTAATCGAAGTTAATTTTGAAACAAGGAAAAAAATCTCACCGAATTTGACTCCTTTGACTTGGGAATATCCTTTTTCCATTGATCAAGCTTCAAATTTCTCGACTTGACCTGCTACATTCATCTTTCTCTTGAATACCCATTTGCCACCGACATGATTTCTTCCACTAGGTAACTTGACTAAGTCCCATGTCTCATTCTTGTGTATGGATTCCTTCTCTTCGACCATGGCGTCCTTCCAGAGTTTTCCCTCTGTTGAGTCGACTACCTCCCCAACCGACTTGGGCTCATCATCGGTGGAAATTAACACGCATGTGGAATTGAAGTTGGGTGGACTATACCTTTTGACTAGTTTTCTTACTCTTTTTGACCCCCTTATAACCGAGGTCGGTTGTTCCACCTCTTCTTCGAATTTAATCGACTCATTTGAATCATCTTCTTTGTTCTTCAGTTCAAACCACACCATCTCATGACTATTTTCGGTTTGAACAATTTCTTTAGGCTCAGAATTACTTCTGATTTCTCTGGAGACCACATCTTGATTGTACATTTTTTTCCTTGATGCAGGATCCCAAAGCTTATATCATTTTATTCCTTCTTTGTATCCAATGAAAATGCATTTGACTTCCTTTTTGTCTAGATTTCTCCTCTTTTCCTTGGGAACATACACAAATGCATCACATCCAAATACTTTGATATGTGAAATTGAAGGCTTCTTACCTGACCATACCTCATGTGGATTTGTGTCGACTAACACTGATGAAGGAGACATATTCAATAGATATTTCACAATGTTGACTGCCTCTGCCCAAAATTCTTGTGCGATCCCAACACCACTGAGCATGCTCCTTTCCTTGTCCATCTACGTTCTGTTCATTCTCTTGGAAACTCAATTTTGTTGTGGGGTATATGGTGTGGTAGTTTGGCGTGATATGGCACACTTCTTGTAGAAATGATCAAATTATTTTCCACAGAATTCACCACTATTGTCAATTCCAAACATCTCAATCTTATTATCTTTTTGGTTTTCTACTAGAGATTTAAACTCTTTGAATTTCTCAAAAACCTATGATTTCTTCCTCAGTAAATATATCCATATCTTCCTAGATAAATAATCTATGAAGGGGACATAATACAGGGATCTACCAAGTGAAGGCACTGTAACAAATCCAAACACATCACTATGAACCAACTCTAGAATCCCATTTGCCCTTGTCGAACCAAACAAGAACCTCACCGAAATTCATTTTCCATATATACATTGTTCACAAATGTTGACTTCTAAATTACATTCAAGAAAGTCTTCAACCACACCTTTGTTATGCATAGCTCGAAGTCCTTTCTCTCCAATGTGTCCCATCCTCTCATGCCATAGCATGGTCGGGTCAACTTTATGATGACTTGTCAGTTCGGTTTGGATCGACTCACCCCGAGTCAATTCAAGTCGAGTTGAAGTCAAGTCAACTTCAATAACAATGACGTTGTTGCATCCAGTCGAGTCGACACTCCCTAGTAACTCGTATAGGGTTCCAATATGAACTCCTTTCATTAAGACCATCACACCTCTAACCATCTTGCAAAAATCCTTCTGAAATAGAGTGTGCACCCTTGCATCACACATCTTGTTGACATATATCATGTTTTTTTCCAAACCTAATATGTGTATCACACATGGAAGGGTTCTCCTCCTCCCATTCTGCAGTATTAGTCGAACTCTTCCCCGTCCGACAATTTTGGCTGACGAGTCATCCCCCAAGAACATGTTTCCTCCCTCATATCATTCATATTCGCATAACCATTCTCTATGTGGTGTCATATGATAGGATGCTCCTGATTCGATCAACCAAACATCTTGATTCGACTGTGTATTGGTCGATGCTAGGTACACATCGCCTCCCTTATCTAGAGTTGTCTTTCTCTCAGTCGATTGCTTCTCATCAGATCTTGTACTGAATTTCATTGCCTTTAAATTATAGTCCTTTTCTTAATGCCCAACTTTACCGCATTTCCAACATCTTCATGTCGACTAAACCAGGGATTTAGATATACCCTTCAACTTAGACTTTCTACAAGAGAATTTTCCTTTATCTCTGTCAACCAGTCGACCTCTCACCACTAAAGAATCTTTGGTTGATCCTTCAATTTTCTTTCTCATTTCTTCCAACAGTAGAGATGCAACCACATATTCTAGATCTAATGTGTTTGTAGTACTCCCTATAGCCACGACTAAGCTATCCCAGGAGTCTGAAAACATGATACGATAATACATTTCTCCTCCTCGGCGATTTTAATATCCATAGAAGATAATTGGCTTATAATGGTATTAAACGCATTTAAGTGCTCAATCACTGAACTGCCATCACTCATCCTTAGAAGATACAATTTATTTTTGAGAAACAACTTATTTACCAGGGATTTTGATTGGTACAAGCTTCCCAACTTGTCCCACAATTTCTTCTCCAAATCTTCACCTAAGACATTCAACAATACCTGATCTTCAAGACAAGGTCGAATCGTACTCCTTGTTCTTCTCTCGATATTATCCCATTTTTTCATCGACATACCTACCGACATGGTACCTGGATAGATTTTTGTCCATTGTTATCGATCTAAAAGGAGATATTCAATTTTAAGCTTCCAAAGCTCAAAATTATGGCCATTGAATTTTTCAATCTCTATTCTCGAGTTGCTCACCATTCTTTAACACAATCTTTAAATATTTTAGACTTACGACTCGTATTGAACCTAGGGTTTAGTTGAGATTCATGGTTGTTAAGCCAAGCTCTGATACCACATGTTAAATATAAAGCTATAATACCACATGTTAGGAAATGAGACGCATTTCCATGCTAAACCTAGCAAAAGAGAGGAAGAAATATTTAATCAAGAAAGTAAATGACAAAGCAAACACACAGTACACAAATATGTTACCCTAGAAACCCAAATTGGGAAAACCAACATTCCTTGAGCGTTCTTCTCTCTTATTGGCTTATTCATTTAGAATAAAAGGTTACATGTCTAACCTTGGTCCACACCTAATAAATAATCGATATCATACCCTCTTTCTTACACAAGAAGAACAATGTAGCCAATTCTACTTACATCTACATGACCAACAACCTCTACTATTACAAACTCTTGGTGATTAACCATTCATCCTCTAAAGATTCAATATTATTCATTATCTTTTACAGTCTTACAATGAGCCTTGTTTATAGGATTTACAATAGGTAAAACCCTAAATGAAAGGTGTCCATAAATGGTTACATATCCACGCAGATCATTGGCTAAAAATCTCGTGAATCTCGGGATTCTGTTACAGTCGACTACCAAGTGGAATTACTCGTTCACTACTAGTCAACCTTCATTCGGTCTTCAGTCTGTTGCCACATGCACACATTTTGACCTCTTGTCGATTGAGCTCTTTGAATTGTTGTCGATGTATTTACCATGTCGAACCACCTCAATGTTCAAATTCAACTTTACCTGGTTGACTCACCTCAACCTTCGACTTTCTTTTGATCCATATCGAATTCGTCTTTACCCGGTCGAACCACCTCGACCTTTGAATTCAACTGTCAGTCTATAAACCTCGACTTTCACTTCAAATAATACAACAATCCAACAATAAATGCATATTTTGTGTCGTGCCTCAGAGATTTCTTGGTTTCATTATGTCCAAGTATCAAATTATGGTGGATCCTTTTAGGGTTGAGGTGATACTTTGGTTGCCTCCCTTGTGTATGATTCATCAACTTCAAATCTTGCAAGTGAAGGCCAATTTCTTGCAATGCTTAATTTCAAACTACATTGAGATTGCAAAAGGGTTCATGTGCCTTTTGAAGAAAGAATCCCATTTATATTGGATGACTGAGCATAATGATCTTTTGATGCTTTAAAGAAATCCTTTGTGTTTACCCAATTATTGAGTCCTTTGGAATACAATGAAGACTTCTTATTGTATCTTGTTGCGTTTGAATCAAATACAAGTATGGAGTTGGTTAAGGAAGATGAGTCACAATAGGAGCATGTGATTTTGTACTTTAGAAAAGGACTTGTTGGACCAAAGTTGAGATATTCCCATGTAGAGAAGTTTGCATCAACAGTAGTATATGTTGTTCAGAGACTTAGATATTACATCTCTCTTAGGTGAACCACTATTATTGCATATTCTAAGCCAATGCAACATGTCTTGACGTAAAGGATTATTGGGGGCAAGTATTCAAAGTGGATTGTCATACTAAAAGAGTTTGACTTGGAATTTGTGACCTCAAAGTGCAAGAAGTCTTTGGCCTTTTCCAAATTGAAGTATGATTTACCTAGAGACATTGAGGATGTTGTTATAAGTGAATCTTTGTTGGATGAATGTTTGTTCCTCATCCCCTCTTTTGATCCCTGGTATGGAGATATATTTGTGTATCTTCGAACTCAATGGTTTACTTCTCACCTGTCTCATGATGAACGTTGATGTATTCAACACCAAGACAAAAATTACCTTCTCATTGGTGACACTCTTTATCTTTGATGGGTAGACTTGATTTTGTGATGATGTTTAGTTCACAAAGAAGATGAGAAAATTTTGAATGTTCGCAACACTAGAGCATGTAGCAATACCTCTACTGCAACAACAACACAATACCAAGAGAACGTACCTCTACTAATAGAAGCGTACCTTTACCAAGAGAAGCACACAAGAGAGATACCAAGAATACTAATATTACACCATGACAATTGTTTCACCACCCTCTCCAAACTTGTGGCTCCTTCTGCTGCAACTGTAGTTGTTGCTCCTCAAACTTGCGCCCTCCTTCTGCTTAGTGAGAGTGTGTACAAATGAGCTAAGGCATCACCTTATTTATACTTATTCTGCTAGTGAAATTTTCCCACATGGCCCATCTGTCTTTTTTGGCAAATAAAATTTACTTTGACTATTTCTAGCAGGGCCAACTTCCCTTTCTGGGGTTTTCTATTTTTTATTATTACTCTCCTTGGG
>JZKD02S1672808.1:213251-223440 GCA_000966675.3 Picea glauca
TACTCTCCTTGGGACGACTTCTCTTCTAGGGTTTTCACTCATCTGTTTAATGGTTCTCTTACTTTCAAAATATTATATTCTAAGTACAAAGGCTACACTTGGAGGTTAATACCTCCCGTCGCTACCAAAACATCGACACTCCCTCTTAGCTAGGGAGGTATTAACTAAGATGTTCTTCATGTAATGGTCTCAAACACATCGATCCATCTCACATGGCATGGGTAAGAATCACATGGTCTTGCAGACTAGTCTACAGGTAGCATCACCATATTCACACATGATATCCCATGATCAAACATATCATGTCATAAGTAGCATGGCCAAACATGCCATCTCATGATCAAACAGATCATGTAACAAGTAACACCATCATAACCACGCAATATCTTTCATAGTCACACACACAGACTATCTGATGGTCATGTCATAGTCATGCATATGGGATCTCATCATCGTTCCAAGATTTATGTCATCACGAGGCTTCAACTTGCCAGCTCACACAGAATCTGGTGTTTAGTTCATACATAACTAGTAACTCACCAACCCACACATAATCTTGCATTTAGTTCATAGAGAACTAGTAGCTTTCCAGCTCACACATAATCTGTCATCTAGTTCATATAGAACTAGTAACTTGCTGGCTCACACAGAATCTAGCATCTAGTTCATACATAACTAGTAACATGTGTACTAGACTATTTCACTAGAGTAGCAATATCTCAGTGTACCAGACTATTTCACTAGAGTAGCTATGTGTACCAGACTATTTCACTGGAGTAGAAATATCTCAGCATACCACACTATTTCACTTAAGTAGTTATGTGTTCTACACTATTTCATTGGAATAAAAATATCTTAGCGTACTAGACTATTTCACTGGAGTAGCTATGTGTACCAAACTATTTCACTGGAATAGAAATATACCAGACTATTTCACTGGAGTACCTGCATATCAGAATATTTCATTGGAGTAGATATGCGTACCAGAATATTTCACTAGAGTAGCAATATACCAGACTATTTCACTGGACTACCTTTGTACCAGAATATACCATGTTGTTATATGGAGTCACATATGTAAATAATCACCCCCTCTTACTAAGGAAGTCCTTCTATAACACACCAAGATTGTCTCTGAAGTACACAAACTTCACTCTCGACAGAGGCTTGGTCAACACGTCTACTATCTGCTCATCTGTAGCGACATACCAGAGATTCATTGCCCCCTTTTGCACCATATCTATGATATAATGGTACATGATCTCGATATTCTTGGACTTATCATGAAACGTCAAGTTCTCCAACAAATTCACATAACTTAGTTTGTCTCACCAGATACAAGTCGCCTCTAACTCGAGATCAAACAATCTTGCAAGCAGATTCTGAAGACACAATGCTTCGATGCTATCTGAACATGCTACTATATACTTTGCCTCATCCATACTGAGCGCCACACTCGTCTTCTTCCTGCTAAACCACGAGATCATAGCTGATCCCAAACCGAAGAAACATCCATATGTACTTTTTTGGTTTGCGACACTACTGGCCCAATTTGAATTAGTATGGCCTTGCAAGATTATCTCACGATCCAAAACATATCTGAGTCCATAGTCAATTGTACCTTTCAGGTACCTCATCACATGTTTTTTTTGCAATCAAGTGAACACCTCTAGGTTCGACCATATATTGACTCGATGTGTTCACTACAAAACATATATTTGGTCTTTTGCTCGTTAAGTACAACAATGAACCAATCATTTGTTTATACATGGTGGCATCCACTATCTCTGAAGTTATATCACTCAATAACTTCAGATTTGTCACCATCAGTGTAGGAAACCAATCCCAGGCTCATCAAAATAATTGTCTGGCATATCCTGCCCTGGGTCCCTGCTTAAGCATGTACAAAGATTACTTCAATTTGCAGACATGAGACTCCTTTTCATGTATCTTGTGGCTTCTCTATGTACACTTATTATGACTACTTGAGCAAGTGTCTTGTCATAATCTTATCCCTCTTGCTCACAAAATCCTCTGGCCACAAATAAGGCTTTGTACATCTCTATGTTGTCATCAACAACATGTTTGATCTTATAGATCAACTTGAAAGTCACCACTGACTTCCCTTCTAGTCTCCGAACCAAGGAAAAATCCATATCCAAGTCCTTCTGGCTGACTTCCTCCTCTTTCACTAAAACAATAGAATCTTCCTAGGAGGTTTCATATCTCCTTGAAGCCTCTGAAGCTTCAATCTAGTCTTCTCAACTCACGACACCTATCTATCAATCCTGTAAGATGTCTCTCTCTCTCCCATCTAAATCTAAGGAGGAATACTTTCTGAATGAAATTTTCTAAGCCACTGACTCCCTCTGAGATCAGGCTCACTTCGAGTCTCCATGCTCCCTCTAAAGCTTGACTCCCTATGAGTCTATATAATCTCTTAAGGCATATTCTCCCGCTATATGTGATGATTTCCTCTGAAGTCTCCTATGAATGGTCTTGGGGAGGCTGCTCATCCCTACTGGATCGTGAGGGTTGAATCCCTCTAAACTCTAGCTCCCTTTGAGCTAGTACTTGGTGGGGCCACCTGCCTCACCACTGGTGGGACCATATTCTCCTCATGATATGGCTCATCAATGATATATATCTTTGCATCTTGCAAAGCGTCACAGGACCATGCTGGTCTCTTCTTGGTTACCGCAACGATTATCGGTAGGCCCTTCTGTCTCAACTAACTCTCCTGATGATTTGAAGAGTGATCAACTGCATTAGATGGATTTGTTCAGTTATCTTTGGAGCCTTATACTCCTTAAAATTAATCTCCATATGAGATACTATGTATCTTGCAAAAGTACCCTTCTTATNTTCTCTGGAGACCACATCTTGATTGTACATTTTTTTCCTTGATGCAGGATCCCAAAGCTTATATCATTTTATTCCTTCTTTGTATCCAATGAAAATGCATTTGACTTCCTTTTTGTCTAGATTTCTCCTCTTTTCCTTGGGAACATACACAAATGCATCACATCCAAATACTTTGATATGTGAAATTGAAGGCTTCTTACCTGACCATACCTCATGTGGATTTGTGTCGACTAACACTGATGAAGGAGACATATTCAATAGATATTTCACAATGTTGACTGCCTCTGCCCAAAATTCTTGTGCGATCCCAACACCACTGAGCATGCTCCTTTCCTTGTCCATCTACGTTCTGTTCATTCTCTTGGAAACTCAATTTTGTTGTGGGGTATATGGTGTGGTAGTTTGGCGTGATATGGCACACTTCTTGTAGAAATGATCAAATTATTTTCCACAGAATTCACCACTATTGTCAATTCCAAACATCTCAATCTTATTATCTTTTTGGTTTTCTACTAGAGATTTAAACTCTTTGAATTTCTCAAAAACCTATGATTTCTTCCTCAGTAAATATATCCATATCTTCCTAGATAAATAATCTATGAAGGGGACATAATACAGGGATCTACCAAGTGAAGGCACTGTAACAAATCCAAACACATCACTATGAACCAACTCTAGAATCCCATTTGCCCTTGTCGAACCAAACAAGAACCTCACCGAAATTCATTTTCCATATATACATTGTTCACAAATGTTGACTTCTAAATTACATTCAAGAAAGTCTTCAACCACACCTTTGTTATGCATAGCTCGAAGTCCTTTCTCTCCAATGTGTCCCATCCTCTCATGCCATAGCATGGTCGGGTCAACTTTATGATGACTTGTCAGTTCGGTTTGGATCGACTCACCCCGAGTCAATTCAAGTCGAGTTGAAGTCAAGTCAACTTCAATAACAATGACGTTGTTGCATCCAGTCGAGTCGACACTCCCTAGTAACTCGTATAGGGTTCCAATATGAACTCCTTTCATTAAGACCATCACACCTCTAACCATCTTGCAAAAATCCTTCTGAAATAGAGTGTGCACCCTTGCATCACACATCTTGTTGACATATATCATGTTTTTTTCCAAACCTAATATGTGTATCACACATGGAAGGGTTCTCCTCCTCCCATTCTGCAGTATTAGTCGAACTCTTCCCCGTCCGACAATTTTGGCTGACGAGTCATCCCCCAAGAACATGTTTCCTCCCTCATATCATTCATATTCGCATAACCATTCTCTATGTGGTGTCATATGATAGGATGCTCCTGATTCGATCAACCAAACATCTTGATTCGACTGTGTATTGGTCGATGCTAGGTACACATCGCCTCCCTTATCTAGAGTTGTCTTTCTCTCAGTCGATTGCTTCTCATCAGATCTTGTACTGAATTTCATTGCCTTTAAATTATAGTCCTTTTCTTAATGCCCAACTTTACCGCATTTCCAACATCTTCATGTCGACTAAACCAGGGATTTAGATATACCCTTCAACTTAGACTTTCTACAAGAGAATTTTCCTTTATCTCTGTCAACCAGTCGACCTCTCACCACTAAAGAATCTTTGGTTGATCCTTCAATTTTCTTTCTCATTTCTTCCAACAGTAGAGATGCAACCACATATTCTAGATCTAATGTGTTTGTAGTACTCCCTATAGCCACGACTAAGCTATCCCAGGAGTCTGAAAACATGATACGATAATACATTTCTCCTCCTCGGCGATTTTAATATCCATAGAAGATAATTGGCTTATAATGGTATTAAACGCATTTAAGTGCTCAATCACTGAACTGCCATCACTCATCCTTAGAAGATACAATTTATTTTTGAGAAACAACTTATTTACCAGGGATTTTGATTGGTACAAGCTTCCCAACTTGTCCCACAATTTCTTCTCCAAATCTTCACCTAAGACATTCAACAATACCTGATCTTCAAGACAAGGTCGAATCGTACTCCTTGTTCTTCTCTCGATATTATCCCATTTTTTCATCGACATACCTACCGACATGGTACCTGGATAGATTTTTGTCCATTGTTATCGATCTAAAAGGAGATATTCAATTTTAAGCTTCCAAAGCTCAAAATTATGGCCATTGAATTTTTCAATCTCTATTCTCGAGTTGCTCACCATTCTTTAACACAATCTTTAAATATTTTAGACTTACGACTCGTATTGAACCTAGGGTTTAGTTGAGATTCATGGTTGTTAAGCCAAGCTCTGATACCACATGTTAAATATAAAGCTATAATACCACATGTTAGGAAATGAGACGCATTTCCATGCTAAACCTAGCAAAAGAGAGGAAGAAATATTTAATCAAGAAAGTAAATGACAAAGCAAACACACAGTACACAAATATGTTACCCTAGAAACCCAAATTGGGAAAACCAACATTCCTTGAGCGTTCTTCTCTCTTATTGGCTTATTCATTTAGAATAAAAGGTTACATGTCTAACCTTGGTCCACACCTAATAAATAATCGATATCATACCCTCTTTCTTACACAAGAAGAACAATGTAGCCAATTCTACTTACATCTACATGACCAACAACCTCTACTATTACAAACTCTTGGTGATTAACCATTCATCCTCTAAAGATTCAATATTATTCATTATCTTTTACAGTCTTACAATGAGCCTTGTTTATAGGATTTACAATAGGTAAAACCCTAAATGAAAGGTGTCCATAAATGGTTACATATCCACGCAGATCATTGGCTAAAAATCTCGTGAATCTCGGGATTCTGTTACAGTCGACTACCAAGTGGAATTACTCGTTCACTACTAGTCAACCTTCATTCGGTCTTCAGTCTGTTGCCACATGCACACATTTTGACCTCTTGTCGATTGAGCTCTTTGAATTGTTGTCGATGTATTTACCATGTCGAACCACCTCAATGTTCAAATTCAACTTTACCTGGTTGACTCACCTCAACCTTCGACTTTCTTTTGATCCATATCGAATTCGTCTTTACCCGGTCGAACCACCTCGACCTTTGAATTCAACTGTCAGTCTATAAACCTCGACTTTCACTTCAAATAATACAACAATCCAACAATAAATGCATATTTTGTGTCGTGCCTCAGAGATTTCTTGGTTTCATTATGTCCAAGTATCAAATTATGGTGGATCCTTTTAGGGTTGAGGTGATACTTTGGTTGCCTCCCTTGTGTATGATTCATCAACTTCAAATCTTGCAAGTGAAGGCCAATTTCTTGCAATGCTTAATTTCAAACTACATTGAGATTGCAAAAGGGTTCATGTGCCTTTTGAAGAAAGAATCCCATTTATATTGGATGACTGAGCATAATGATCTTTTGATGCTTTAAAGAAATCCTTTGTGTTTACCCAATTATTGAGTCCTTTGGAATACAATGAAGACTTCTTATTGTATCTTGTTGCGTTTGAATCAAATACAAGTATGGAGTTGGTTAAGGAAGATGAGTCACAATAGGAGCATGTGATTTTGTACTTTAGAAAAGGACTTGTTGGACCAAAGTTGAGATATTCCCATGTAGAGAAGTTTGCATCAACAGTAGTATATGTTGTTCAGAGACTTAGATATTACATCTCTCTTAGGTGAACCACTATTATTGCATATTCTAAGCCAATGCAACATGTCTTGACGTAAAGGATTATTGGGGGCAAGTATTCAAAGTGGATTGTCATACTAAAAGAGTTTGACTTGGAATTTGTGACCTCAAAGTGCAAGAAGTCTTTGGCCTTTTCCAAATTGAAGTATGATTTACCTAGAGACATTGAGGATGTTGTTATAAGTGAATCTTTGTTGGATGAATGTTTGTTCCTCATCCCCTCTTTTGATCCCTGGTATGGAGATATATTTGTGTATCTTCGAACTCAATGGTTTACTTCTCACCTGTCTCATGATGAACGTTGATGTATTCAACACCAAGACAAAAATTACCTTCTCATTGGTGACACTCTTTATCTTTGATGGGTAGACTTGATTTTGTGATGATGTTTAGTTCACAAAGAAGATGAGAAAATTTTGAATGTTCGCAACACTAGAGCATGTAGCAATACCTCTACTGCAACAACAACACAATACCAAGAGAACGTACCTCTACTAATAGAAGCGTACCTTTACCAAGAGAAGCACACAAGAGAGATACCAAGAATACTAATATTACACCATGACAATTGTTTCACCACCCTCTCCAAACTTGTGGCTCCTTCTGCTGCAACTGTAGTTGTTGCTCCTCAAACTTGCGCCCTCCTTCTGCTTAGTGAGAGTGTGTACAAATGAGCTAAGGCATCACCTTATTTATACTTATTCTGCTAGTGAAATTTTCCCACATGGCCCATCTGTCTTTTTTGGCAAATAAAATTTACTTTGACTATTTCTAGCAGGGCCAACTTCCCTTTCTGGGGTTTTCTATTTTTTATTATTACTCTCCTTGGGACGACTTCTCTTCTAGGGTTTTCACTCATCTGTTTAATGGTTCTCTTACTTTCAAAATATTATATTCTAAGTACAAAGGCTACACTTGGAGGTTAATACCTCTCGTCGCTACCAAAAAATCGACACTCCCTCTTAGCTAGGGAGGTATTAACTAAGATGTTCTTCATGTAATGGTCTCAAACACATCCATCCATCTCACATGGCATGGGTAAGAATCACATGGTCTTGCAGACTAGTCTACAGGTAGCATCACCATATCCACACATGATATCCCATGATCAAACATATCATGTCATAAGTAGCATGGCCAAACATGCCATCTCATGATCAAACAGATCATGTAACAAGTAACACCATCATAGCCACGCAATATATTTCGTAGTCACACACACAGACTATCTGATGGTCATGTCATAGTCATGCATATGGGATCTCATCATCGTTCCAAGATTTATGTCATCACGAGGCTTCAACTTGCCAGCTCACACAAAATCTGGTGTTTAGTTCATACATAACTAGTAACTCACCAACCCACACATAATCTTGCATTTAGTTCATAGAGAACTAGTAGCTTTCCAGCTCACACATAATATGTCATCTAGTTCATATAGAACTAGTAACTCGCTGGCTCACACAGAATCTAGCATCTAGTTCATACATAACTAGTAACATGTGTACTAGACTATTTCACTAGAGTAGCAATATCTCAGTGTACCAGACTATTTCACTAGAGTAGCTATGTGTACCAGACTATTTCACTGGAGTAGAAATATCTCAGCATACCACACTATTTCACTTAAGTAGTTATGTGTTCTACACTATTTCATTGGAATAAAAATATCTTAGCGTACTAGACTATTTCACTGGAGTAGCTATGTGTACCAAACTATTTCACTGGAATAGAAATATACCAGACTATTTCACTGGAGTACCTGCATATCAGAATATTTCATTGGAGTAGATATGCGTACCAGAATATTTCACTAGAGTAGCAATATACCAGACTATTTCACTGGACTACCTTTGTACCAGAATATACCATGTTGTTATATGGAGTCACATATGTAAATAATCACCCCCTCTTACTAAGGAAGTCCTTCTATAACACACCAAGATTGTCTCTGAAGTACACAAACTTCACTCTCGACAGAGGCTTGGTCAACACGTCTACTATCTGCTCATCTGTAGCGACATACCAGAGATTCATTGCCCCCTTTTGCACCATATCTATGATATAATGGTACATGATCTCGATATTCTTGGACTTATCATGAAACGTCAAGTTCTCCAACAAATTCACATAACTTAGTTTGTCTCACCAGATACAAGTCGCCTCTAACTCGAGATCAAACAATCTTGCAAGCAGATTCTGAAGACACAATGCTTCGATGCTATCTGAACATGCTACTATATACTTTGCCTCATCCATACTGAGCGCCACACTCGTCTTCTTCCTGCTAAACCACGAGATCATAGCTGATCCCAAACCGAAGAAACATCCATATGTACTTTTTTGGTTTGCGACACTACTGGCCCAATTTGAATTAGTATGGCCTTGCAAGATTATCTCACGATCCAAAACATATCTGAGTCCATAGTCAATTGTACCTTTCAGGTACCTCATCACATGTTTTTTTTGCAATCAAGTGAACACCTCTAGGTTCGACCATATATTGACTCGATGTGTTCACTACAAAACATATATTTGGTCTTTTGCTCGTTAAGTACAACAATGAACCAATCATTTGTTTATACATGGTGGCATCCACTATCTCTGAAGTTATATCACTCAATAACTTCAGATTTGTCACCATCAGTGTAGGAAACCAATCCCAGGCTCATCAAAATAATTGTCTGGCATATCCTGCCCTGGGTCCCTGCTTAAGCATGTACAAAGATTACTTCAATTTGCAGACATGAGACTCCTTTTCATGTATCTTGTGGCTTCTCTATGTACACTTATTATGACTACTTGAGCAAGTGTCTTGTCATAATCTTATCCCTCTTGCTCACAAAATCCTCTGGCCACAAATAAGGCTTTGTACATCTCTATGTTGTCATCAACAACATGTTTGATCTTATAGATCAACTTGAAAGTCACCACTGACTTCCCTTCTAGTCTCCGAACCAAGGAAAAATCCATATCCAAGTCCTTCTGGCTGACTTCCTCCTCTTTCACTAAAACAATAGAATCTTCCTAGGAGGTTTCATATCTCCTTGAAGCCTCTGAAGCTTCAATCTAGTCTTCTCAACTCACGACACCTATCTATCAATCCTGTAAGATGTCTCTCTCTCTCCCATCTAAATCTAAGGAGGAATACTTTCTGAATGAAATTTTCTAAGCCACTGACTCCCTCTGAGATCAGGCTCACTTCGAGTCTCCATGCTCCCTCTAAAGCTTGACTCCCTATGAGTCTATATAATCTCTTAAGGCATATTCTCCCGCTATATGTGATGATTTCCTCTGAAGTCTCCTATGAATGGTCTTGGGGAGGCTGCTCATCCCTACTGGATCGTGAGGGTTGAATCCCTCTAAACTCTAGCTCCCTTTGAGCTAGTACTTGGTGGGGCCACCTGCCTCACCACTGGTGGGACCATATTCTCCTCATGATATGGCTCATCAATGATATATATCTTTGCATCTTGCAAAGCGTCACAGGACCATGCTGGTCTCTTCTTGGTTACCGCAACGATTATCGGTAGGCCCTTCTGTCTCAACTAACTCTCCTGATGATTTGAAGAGTGATCAACTGCATTAGATGGATTTGTTCAGTTATCTTTGGAGCCTTATACTCCTTAAAATTAATCTCCATATGAGATACTATGTATCTTGCAAAAGTACCCTTCTTAT
>JZKD02S1672808.1:243716-256628 GCA_000966675.3 Picea glauca
AAGAGGCTTATTATCTGAAATTATATCTTTTTCAAGGCGTTGAGTACTTTTTCTGAGGTTTTTATATGCTATATTGATGTTTGGTTCTTAACATGTACAAATAAATCTGCAATGAGATTGCAAAGCCACACTACTTCACGAACTGCCACACTCAATGCAATGTACTCCTCTTTTGTAGTACTCAAGGGCACAAAAGTTAGTTTCTTGCAACACTAGGAAACCATGGCAGATCCCAAAGTGAAGCAATACCTGGAGGTGCTCATCCTGTCCACTTCACTCCCTTCCCAATCATAGTCAGTATATCCCTGCAATCTCATGTCAACAATAGAAGTATATCTCAGACCATGTCCAAGTGTTCGTCACGGTTATCTTAACACATGCTTCATAACAATCCAGTGTGTCTGTCTAGGTTGGCTCATAAATTGGCTAAGTGCACTCACTACAGACAAAATATATGGTCTGGTGTTAACCAGATACATCAATGATCCAATCAGTTGTGTGTACAGGTTCGGATCGATCTCATCGGAATCAAAAGAAGACACACTTAGTTTCTTCAGAATAGTCACCATTGGTGTAGCCATGGGTTTACAATTCAACATCCCTAACTTTTTCAATATCTCAATTATGTACTCCCCCTGACTTAAGAAGATCTCATCAATTCTCTGCCACACCTCTAGTCCCAAAAAGTATTGCATAATACCAAGGTCCTTCATCTCAAACTCAGAGGCCAATGCATACTTGCATTCAATAATAAGGCTCTCTGTACCGGTGAGGAATAAATCATCAACATAGAGGACCAAAATTAGGGCCTCACCGTTAACAGTCTTGTAGTATAGGTTGGGATCAACAACACTTTTGTTGAAGCCCAAACTCATCAGGTGTCCATCAATCCTCGCATACCAAGCTTGAGGTTCTTGCTCAAGTCCATACATGGCCTTCTTCAACCTACACACAATAGACTCCTTCTCATATATGACGAAACCATATGGTTTCTCGATGTATATTTCTTCCTCAATCTATCCATTGAGAAAGGTTGTCTTCACATCCATCTGATGTAGCCTCCAACCCATGGATGCTATGAGGGAAATAATCATCTGGATAGAAGTGTATTGAGCAACATGAGAAAATGTCTCCTCATAATCTATTCCCTCCACCTGAGAGAATCCTCTAGCAACAAATCTTGTTTTTTGCTTCTTGATGCTTCCATCAGCTGTATGTTTGATCTTATAGATCCATTTGGAAGTCACTACAAAATTCCCTTCAGGTCTTAGAACAATATCCCACACATCATTCTTCATCATGGAATGATACTCCTCCATCATGGAATCTCTCCATATGGGTTGACTAGATGCCTCCTCATAACATGAAGGCTCATAATCAATAATGTGGCTCATAGTTGCGGCATAGCATGAATATCTCTGAGGTCTCTTTCTCTCTCGAAAGGTACCACGAGGAGTTGCATGTCCTTCTTCCTCCTAAAAAGTATGACGAACCCATGTAGGTATCTTCTGACCTACTACAATATCTTTGGGAACATCATCTGGAGGTACATGATCAATGGGATCAATAGGCTCAACTGTCTCCCCCTGAACTGTTGGAGGGTGATGGGGAGAAGGGGCCATCTCTTCCTGTTTCTCACTATCAATTTCCATGTGAGATCCTCTAGATCTCATGAAGGCTACCTCCTCCTCAAAGGTAACATCTCTACTCACCTTAATCTGTCTTTGACGAGGGATGTAGATTCAATATGACTTTGAAGACTCACTGTACCCCACAAATGTACCCTTTCTACCTGAAGGGTCTAGCTTGTTCCTTTTCTCTTTGGGTATATGAATGCATACTGGAAACCCAAATATCCTGAAGTATCCAACCTCAGGCTTCACTTCGGTGAAGGCCTCCTCAAGACTTATGTTTCTTAAAGTCTTATAAGGACTTCTATTCTGAACATACACTGTAGTCATGGATGCTTCTTCCCACAAAAACATAGGTAAATGTTGATCATGAATCATCGCCTTGACTGCCTCAACAATAGATCTGTTATTCCTCTCTGCGACCCCATTTTGTTGAGGGTTGTAAGGAACAATGTACTCCCTCTTGATCCCTGCCTCAATGTAGAAATCATTGAAATCCCTGGAGATGTATTCTCCTCCATTATCATATCTCAACACTTTGATGTTCTTTCCGATCAGGTTTTCGACTTGTTCTCTGTACTCCTAAAATCTGGAAAGGACTCCATCCTTGGTCTTCAAGAAGTAAATCCAAGTCTTCTGAGAGCGGTCATCAATAAATATCACATAGTATAGGTATCCACTCAAGGAATCAATTGTCATGGGTCCACATAAATCTGTATGAACCAAGTCTAAGATCCCCTTGGATCTGTTGTTGCTGCTCAGAAAGGACCCCTTGTCATTCTTGCCAAGAGAACAACCTATAAAAATTCCATCGTGTTCAAAATGGATCTTTGGAAGGCCTGTCACCATCTTCCCCAGAGTGGGAAGAGATCTATAATGTAAATGAGAAAGTCTCCTATCCCATAGTTCGCTCAAACTAATAGAATCACGTACAATCAATCTGTACATGAAAGCCAATCTGTACAATCTGTCCTCTCGAACACCAATCACTCAAGCATAATCCATACTATATTTATTATTCCATGAAAGAACCTTTCCATAAGAGAAAGCAACCTTGTAGCCTTTGGTATCTAAGGTTGAAATAGAGACAAGGTTCCTTCTCATCCCAGGTACAAATAATACGTCACTCAAATGGAGTGGGGTGCCATAATCTAATTGTAAGGAAGTGGATCCAACTCCCTTCACA
Organism: Picea glauca; assembly: GCA_000966675.3. Classification (NCBI taxonomy): domain Eukaryota; kingdom Viridiplantae; phylum Streptophyta; class Pinopsida; order Pinales; family Pinaceae; genus Picea; species Picea glauca. Next base: position 246,534 of record JZKD02S1672808.1, read on the forward strand.
GTATATTTGGAATCATCACCAAGTAAAACATGCAAATGAGATTCTTTCTCTACTAGTTCTGTAAGGTGCTCTCTGTATCCAGTCATATGTCTGGAAGCACCACTGTCAATCAACAAAATATCATTACTAGTAGGAACCATAATTGAGAGGGTTGAAATGAAGAAGAAATCTTCATCGTTCATGCTTGCATTCCTTGAATTCCTCTGAGGTGGTTCTCAATCAGCGTTAGTAGTGGAAGCATGTTGCTTTCCTTTCTTCCATGTAGGACAATTTTTCACATAGTGGCCATACTTGTCACATCTGAAGCACTGAACCTTTGACATGTCCTTATTTTTGTGCTCAGAAGTTGGTGTTGGCTTCATTCCTTTAAATGTTTTGTCAAAACCTCTTCTTTTTCCTTTGATTTTCCTTGCATGAGTGGCAAGGACTTGATTTTCATCATGATGGGAACATTGCATGCCTCTAGCTGCAATTCTGGTCTCCTCTTGAGTACAGTCTTCCCATAAACGATCAAACTTGGGAAATTTGGATCGCCCACTGATACTTTGAATGAATGGCTCCCAATGGCTTGGAAGAACATTAAGGGTAATCATGACAAGTTCTCTATCAGAGATGATTTCACCAATAGCACCCAACTGACCTCTAATCTCTGAAATCTTCATGAAGAAGGTGGCAACTATATCAGACTTCGTCATCTTGAGATTCTGAAGCTGGTGTGTCAAGGAAAGTGCTATGTTGGTGTTGTTTCTCTCAAACAACTTCTTCAAGGCGTCGTGCATCTGCTTAGTTTTCTTCAAGTTGGATATGTGAGGGATTAAATGGTCTCTCATAGAATAGATGATTATCTTTTTGTCTTTTGCATCATTCTTCCTCAATTGATATTTTTTTGCATCATCAGTTGATTCTGGTACAACTTCTTCAACGTACTTCATTAGGTCACTCTCTTCTAGAGTGATGAGCAATCTAGATTTCCAAGAACTAAATTTGGTTGTTCCATCAAGACTATATTCCACCAAAATATTGTTCACCATGGTTGTTGGAAGAGTGCGGAAACTTTAACATGAGTTGCAGTTGCAGCAAAACAAAGAATTGCAGGAAAGGTACAACGAGTTGTTGTAGAAATTCCATGCATGTGCAATAGTCTTCTTTCAAGAACGTTGCTATGATACCATGTTAGAGTTTAAATGTGTTCAATTACATTCAGTTTCTTTACAAATTTACATGAACTGAAGCATAAACCATGAACAATAGTAGTAGTAATAACCAAGATCACAAGAAGAATAACCATGCACAAAGACATGAGTACAGTAGAAAATTCTAATACAAAATGATTATAATAGATTGATATATATTATTACAATGATGAGAGTTCCATATATATATAACATATGGTGACCATCCATGAAAGGATGTGTTCCTTGGATAATAAGTAACTACTTATTTATTAAGTATATTTATACGTTGTATTATAAATATCGTGTCATAAATGATATGATATATATATGTGTGTGTGTGTGCGTGTGTGGAAGAATGTATTCCCGATGTTGTCCAAACATCAACAACAACCTCCTTATACATCACATGAATTCCCAAATACAAGATGATTCCAAATAAAAAGCTCTCCTTGGTATATATAGGAGATTAGGAGGTACAATTACAACTAATGGACCTAATCTGACATAAATAAAATAAAAATATTAATGTAATATGCCCCAATTAAGGGGTAATGTGCCATGATTTAGGTCTTAACATTATCATCCCATTAAGACAAGTGTTGTCCTCAACGCTTGATTAGTTCTGGATGCTTCTGTATAAAAGACTTATCTTCCCACGTGGAATCTTCAACAGGTAGTTTCTTCCACTTAATGAGATACTCTGAAATTGATCTATTCCTCAGCTGGTGAATTCTTATGTCGGTGATAGCTTCAGGCTCCAATATGATTTTTCCTTCCTCGTGAAGATTTGGAAATATAGTTTGAACTGGTATCTTGTCACATATAACCTTCTTTAAGCATGAAACATGGAAAATTGGGTGTACTTGCGAAGATGCAAGCAATTGCAATTTGTATGCCATAGTACCAATCTTTTGCAACAACTTATAAGGCCATAATACTTCTTTGATAATTTATTATCCTTATTAGCTTGCTTGAGGGACATATGTTTGTATGGTTGTAGTCTTAAAAATACCCAATCCCCTACTTCAAAAAAAAATTCACTACGATGTTGATCTTCTTGTTGTTTCATGTGATTTTGTGCCATGGTTAGGTTGTCCCTTAAGAGTTGGAGAACTTGTTGTTGATGCTCGATGTGATATTCCACTGCTTGAACCTCATTTTTTATTTTATTTTAGAGAACAAGTGATGAACAATGGATGATATCCATAAAGCGCCATAAATGGTGTCATTTTTGTTGCAATATGAAAGGAAGTGTTATACCATCATTTTGCCAAGGGTAACCACTTGAACCATTGTGTTTATTTATTAGAGACAAAGCAATGAAGGTATCCTTCCAGACATTTTTTCACTATCTCAGTTTTTCCATCAGATTGAGGATGATAAGATGAGCTATGAGCCAATTGAGTACCAAAATAAGAAAATAATTATGTCCAAAAATGTCCAATGAAGATGGGATCTCTGTCACTTACAATAATATTTGGGCTTCCATGTATCTTTTGAACTGTCTCCATGAATGTGGTAGCAACTGTACTAGCTTTGAAAGGATGAGAGAGTGCACAAAAGTGTGTGTACTTGGTAAGTTTGTTAGCAATCACCATGATGATACTCTTTCCTTTAGACTTTGGTAACCCTGTGATGAAATCCATGGAAATCTCCTCCCAACGTTGAATTGGAATGGCTAATGGTTGTAAGAGACCTGGGGTATTAATTGTTTCCACCTTATTTTGTTGGAAAAACAAACATTTTACCACAAACCTTTAAACATCAGTTTTAAGGCCATCCCTAAAAAATTCCCTCTTGACCTTGTGATAGGTTTTCAAAAATCCCGAGTGCCAACCTACCAGAGAGGTGTGCAATTCCAAAAGTACCTTTTGTTTGAATTGGGAGTTCTTACATAAAGATAAGTGATATTTGTACCATACTGAATCATTTTTCCATGTAAATGTATTGGATGCAATGGAATCCCGTTGCAATCTTTGAATAAGAGTCCACACTTCTTTGTCATTCTTCCATTCATTTGTTGCTTATGTTATCCAATCAGGTTGAATGATAGATATATCATAGAGAAATGCCTCAACATCTTCATCCTTTCTTGAGAGTGCATCTACGAAAAACATTTGCTTCCCTTTTTTGTAGATGATTTCAGAGTCATAACCCAACATCTTGGTCACCCATTTGTGTTGCTCTTTTGAAGATAGTCTTTGTTCCAAGAAGTATTTAAGACCGTCATGATCTGTTTTGACCTTGAAATTACTACCTATTAGGTAAGGGCGCCATTTCTTCAATGCATGTATTATTGACAACATTTCCTTCTCATAAATGGTTTTGTTTAAGTCCTTTCCCTTCAGTGGCCGATTTTCAAAAGCAAAGGGCATTCCTTCTTGAATTAGAACAACACCAATGCCATTTCCCGAGGCATCACATTCCACAATAAATGTTTTTGTGAAGTTTGGTGTAGTCCAGACATGAGCTTTGCACATTTCCTCTTTAAGTTGTTCAAAATATTGAGTTGCCTCTGGAGTCCATGAAAATGCTTCCTTCCTAGTTAATGTAGTTAAAGTCGTTGCTATTCTTCCATAGTTCCAAACAAACTTGTCGTAGTAACTTGTCAAACCCAAAAATCCTCTAAGATTCTTCAATATTTTGGGAATTGTCCAGTCTGTTATGGCTTTAATATTGTTAGGGTCTACCTTGACACCTTTATGAGATACAATATTACCCAAATACTCTACCTCCTTCACCCCAAAGAAACATTTGGATAGTTTGGCATATAGTTTTTTCTCCTTTAGTAGTTGTAACACCCTGTCAACATGTCAACATGATCTTCCCAAGACTTGCTATAGATTAGTATATCATAAAAAAAACTAACACGGATTTTCAAAGGAAGGGATTGAAAATGGAATTCATCAACCCTTGGAATGTGGAAGGTGCATTCGTAAGGCCAAAAGGCATGACCAATATTCATAATGGCCTTCATGAGTTTTGAATGTTGTTTTTGGGATATCTTCTTCCTTCATTGTAGTCTAATGATACCCTGAACATAGATCCAACTTTGTGAAGAAGATTTCTCCATGTAGTTCATCTAACAATTCCTCAATGACAAGAATGGAAAACATGTCTTTAGTGGTGATCTTGTTGAGCTCTCTATAATCTATACACATATGTCATGAGTCCTATTTCTTGAGTACCATTACCACCGATGCAGAGTAAGAACTTTGGCTAGGTATAATAATGACAACCTCTAACATTGCTTCAACCATATGCTCAATTTCACTCCTCTGGGCATAATGGTATATGTAAGGCCTGATGTTAGGAGGAACAATCCCAAGAATTAAGTGAATAGCATGATCATGATCACAAGCGTGTGGAATAACTCTATGAATATCTTCAAATACTTTGGAATGTTTATCAATGATCCCTTGGATATATACAGGAATAGATGGCTTATATGTTTGAACATCTAGTGAGCATAGTTGTATAACTATGCCCTAATTCCTCTTTTTCAATAATTTTGTCGTTCCATTAGAGCTTACCACCTTACTGGGTTTCCCTGTGCTACCCCTTAACTCAAATTCATTTCCTTCTAATTAAAATTTCATGAAAAGTTCTTGAAAATTAAAATCCATTGTTCCCAATGATTGTAACCATTGGACCCCTAATATGATAGCCACACCACCCATGGGTATACAAATCATTGGACTATTCATTACATATCGCCCCATAGTAAGATTGATCTTATGGATTTTTCCTGACCAATTGGTAGTTCCTCCATTTGCAATCATTACTTGAAACTATGTCGTTGGATATATAAAGCAATTGAGAGCTTTGGTTAATTTACAGTGAATGAAATTATGAGTACTGCCAGAATCAACTAGCACTATTACTTTTTTCTTTTTGGTATATCCTTTGATCTTGAGGGTTTGAAGGGTGCTAATTCCAACCAATGCATGACATGATATAGTGGGAGTAATCTCTTCTACATATTCATCTTGAGATGGTTCTTGTTCTTGTTCTTGTTCTTCTTCATCTTCACAATCTATGTAGAATAATTTATTCTCACCAAACTTATGTACCTTACTGTACTTGTTGTCACAATTAAAGCATAAACCTTTTGTTTTTCTTTCCTCCAATTGTTGAGGTTTAAACCTTGTAGGTTGAGGTGGTTTATAAGAAGGAACATTATTCTCTCAATAGATGTTAGGGGTGGTCCTTCTAGTAGCCATAGCTAGATTTTTACTTTCAATATTTCTCGCCACCCTGAATGCATTCTCAAATGATTTGACTTCCCAAAGGTGAACCTCATGTTGAATGTTATTCTTTAAAGTTCCTATGAAGACATCAATTAGGTGCTCATATGTAATATTTGTTACCTTTATATTCAATCTTTGAAAGTTCTCAATGTGCTTTGCAACTGAACCCTTTTGCTTGAGATTTATCAATTGGCTGAAGAAGGCATTGCTTATTGTATCCTCGTAGTATGCTATCATTTCTTCCATGAAAATTGTCCAAGTGACAAGTGATTTGAGAGAAAAAATCCATCTATACCACAAAAATTGATTAGGTTCTAAATATAAGGACGCAATTCGTACATTTTGTGTGTGTCGCATATCATGTAGATCAAAGAACTGCTCCATCTGGAGTATCCATGTGATTGGATCCTTCCCATTAATCTTCCTCATATCGATGTTAGGAAACTGTTTGGTATTAATCCCAAAAATAGAGTTTCTATAGTCTTGATTCATCTTCCTTGTCTCYTCATCATGAATTTCATGGGATACATTGTCACTTTCAGGTGGCCTCTCAATTAGCAACTTTTTCAACCTTTCCATGATCTCCCATTTTAAGCCATCCATATTAGTATCCATCATCGTTTTCAACTTAGCTTCAGTTGAATCCACCATCCTTTGTAGTTCATCTTTTTATACTGCCTTATTTTGTAAATCATTTATGTCCTTATGCATTTCTTCACCTTCATCAAGAGTCCAAGTAGGAAATTCTGAGGGCTTATTTGTTGTAGAAGTTCCCTTTATTTGTGGCATGTTATCCAAGTAACACTGCAAGGTAGGAATTCCTAATTGTCTTAGGCAGATGTCCTCAAAGACAAGGGAGTGTCAGGTGCTATACTTCTCTGATATAAATGCAGGGTACAACAATAATACTCGACCCAATATCTCAACGCACTAACTAAGGAGGCTTGACCATGCCCTTAGTCATACCATTCGACTACTTAGGCACTAGAGAGTGATCTCCCCGAGTTTTTTTCTCGGTGTACTATAGAAACAAGATAGCCAAATGATTTTATCGGTTGGTCTCAGGATTATAAGGGGTCTCCCGATATATGCTAGGTACGTGGGAGCTCAAATCTGTAGTAGTTTTGGCTAATGCACAATCGTTCGAAAGGGGCCTTCCAATAAACTATAGGTACGTGGAAGAACCACATTGTCCCTAGGTTTTAGTGCTAACAAGTAACAACAAATCCTACATTTAGAGACATCGGAATACATCTATACCTAAAAATCCATAATATTCTCCCAAATTTATGTGATACCCCTTTTAAAACCCTGATTTGGAGACTGTTCTGCTATCCAACCTTTCTTATATTGTAGCTATGCAATTTCGGCCCTTTTGAGTCTAAAATTTTGGCCTGAGGTATCATGATGTGTCTTCTTTCCAACCCCATAGGTTAGACCAATATTTAATTCTCCAAGATGATTTTATGATAACTTTCCCAAGATGTGTTGATTTTTTTCTCTTTCAAGAGAGAAAAATTGTACGGTCTGCCGCGTGTCNTCATCATGAATTTCATGGGATACATTGTCACTTTCAGGTGGCCTCTCAATTAGCAACTTTTTCAACCTTTCCATGATCTCCCATTTTAAGCCATCCATATTAGTATCCATCATCGCTTTCAACTTAGCTTCAGTTGAATCCACCATCCTTTGTAGTTCATCTTTTTATACTGCCTTATTTTGTAAATCATTTCTGTCCTTATGAATTTCTTCACCTTCATCAAGAGTCCAAGTAGGAATTTCTGAGGGCTTATTTGTTGTAGAAGTTCCCTTTATTTGTGGCATGTTATCCAAGTAACACTGTAAGGTAGGAATTCCTAATTGTTTTAGGCAGATGTCCTCAAAGACAAGGGAGTGTCAGGTGCTATACTTCTCTGATATAAATGCAGGGTACAACAATAATACTCGACCCAATATCTCAACGCACTAACTAAGGAGGCTTGACCATGCCCTTAGTCATACCATTCGACTACTTAGGCACTAGAGAGTGATCTCCCCGAGTTTTTTTCTCGGTGTACTATAGAAATGAGATAGCTAAATGATTTTATCGGTTGGTCTCAGGATTATAAGGGGTCTCCCGATATACGCTAGGTACGTGGGAGCTCAAATCTGTAGTAGTTTTGGCTAATGCACAATCGTTCGAAAGGGGCCTTCCAATAAACTATAGGTAAGTGGAAGAACCACATTGTCCCTAGGTTTTAGTGCTAACAAGTAACAAAAAATCCTACGTTTAGAGACATCAGAATACATCTATACCTAAAAATCCATAATATTCTCCCAAATTTATGTGATACTCCTTTTAAAACCCTAATTTGGAGACTGTTCTGCTATCCAACCTTTCTTATATTGTAGCTATGCAATTTTGGCCCTTTTGAGTCTAAAATTTTGGCCTGAGGTATCATGATGTGTCTTCTTTCCAACGCCATAGGTTAGACCAATATTTAATTCTCCAAGATGATTTTATGATAACTTTCCCAAGATGTGTTGATTTTTTTCTCTTTCAAGAGAGCAAAATTGTACGGCCTGCCGCGTGTCACACTCTTCACTTTAGAACTTAGAATTTGCACTAGTAAAAATTGTTGGAGTTACTTCACACACACCTAGGATTTATTTTTCCTAAGGTTTTTATTTGTTTATTAGTCATAATTAGTCATTATCCAGTCTCCTATATTTTAGGAGAGAATATTNTCCTGTAAGACTCCCAATGAAGCCTGGACCATATTGGAAGGGATATTTGGAAAATAGGATGAGATGAGGGGACACATGTTGGAGGTGGATCTGCTCACATTGGATCCAAAAAGCTTCGAGAATATCCAAGATTTCTTTACAATATTCAAGGATTTACTGTCGCAACTCAAAGCTTGCGGGGTTGATAATTCGAAGGAGGAGAAACAAATGCTTCTCAAAATTATCTCCAAGCTTGGTCTTGAATTCTCTGTATTCTTATATACATTCCGTACTGTCAGATTTGCCTCTGGAACCACCTGGAAGATGCCTTCTCTTGAGTTCTTTATCGAATCCCTGACACAAGAGCAAACCAAGCTCGTCAACATGGGTGCAATCAAAGGCCCAAGGGTGCATGCACTCACTGTGCATGATGGAAGCCACAAATATCATAAATCTAAAGATAAAGACAAGCGGAAATCTCATGCACATATGAAGAATGAAGGGTACACAAAATCCTTCACCGATGCCTCCGGATCCAAAGGAGAAAAGGGAAGAAAAGGAGAGAAATGCACATACTGTCACAAAGGATTCCATTCAGAATCTACATGCATGAAAAAATAAATAGATCTAATGTCTCAGATACTTCAGCAAAACAACCTTGGATATCGCATCCTCGAGGGTGCAAAGAAGAAGAAGACAAAAGATCTGAATTCCAAGAAAGGCAATTCTAGCCATGCCTTGATTGCCATCAACTCCTCTCCCGATGCTTGGATCGTAGATTCGGGAGCATCACATCACATGGATGCCTCAGAAACAATATATTCTTCTTTGGATGCATGCAAAGTTCCTCCCATTCTGATGGGGGACAACTCTTTTGTCGAAGTCACCAACAAAGGAAGGATTGAACTCACCAATGGAAGCTTCGAGAATGTGTTGCATGTTCCCAATATTTCTGTCAACCTTCTCTCTGTGTATCAAATGATGAATTCTGGCACCGGAAAGAAATTCATCTTCACACCAAATTACATGGACATCTACGACATGCAAACCAAATCGAGGGTTGCTATCAGTGAGGTAAATCATCAGTCTAGATTGTATACATTTTCTGAATTCATTGAACCTGATTCTGCTTTACTGCTTACTCATGTTGATGCAAGTAGTAGGATATGGCACGGAAGGTTTGGAGATTTGAATTTCAGATACATGCAACAACTTAGCAAGAACAAATTAGTTGATGGTCTACCAGACATCCATTTCTCCAAGGGAGTATATGAGGGATGTGTTCTCGCAAAACACCCTCAAGAGAAATTCAACAAGGGAAAGTCTCAACGAGCTTTTGCACCTGTAGATCTGATCCACAGTGACCTCATGGGTCCTTTTCTGCATCCATCGATCAGCAAAGCGAGGTTTGGTCTCATTTTTTTTTATGATTTCTCACGTTTTACATGGATCTACTTTCTCAGGAAAAAATCAGAAGTCTTTCAACACCTCAAATATTTCAAAGCTTTGGTTGAGACATAGTCTGGAAAGAAGATCAAAGTCCTCCGAACTGATAATGGGGGAGAGTATGTAAGTCATGAGATCCATAATATTTTCCATGAGGCAGGGATTCACTTGTAGCATACAGTTCCCTACACTCTGAAACAAAACAGAGTTGCTGAGCGGAATAACAGATCTCTAAAGGAGATGGCATCTTGCATGTTGCATGCAAAGTCACTACCACAGAGACTATGGGCCGAAGAACTTAACTGTGCAGCATACATCCAAAATAGATATCCCCATAGATCTCTCAAAGATAAGACCCCCTATGAGGCTTGGAGCGGCCTCAAACTAGAAGTGACCCACTTTTGCATTTTTGGTTCTCGTGCATGGGCCCGGATTCCCTCTGAAAAGAGGAAGGCACTTGATCCATAGAGAATTGAGTGCATTTTTGTTGGATACCCTGATGGTGTGAAAGGATATCG
>JZKD02S1672808.1:256638-286086 GCA_000966675.3 Picea glauca
ACCCTAACATAATCTCTACCGTTAGATCTGCGACCTTATAATGAACGGTCCAGATTTACAATGAAATTACAATATACTTTTATAAGGAAATTTTTTCTTTGGGGGCTTCGCCCCCAAACCCCCATCGGGGGACGCTACCCCCAAACCCCCGCTGGGGGCCCGCTTGCCCCCGGACCCCGCAGAGGGGGTACCCCCCCTCTGCACTCCCCCGCGTGGAAGAGTGTACATACTTCTGGGGTGTAAATACTTCATGGGGTATAAACATGGCTAAAAGCAAGGACCTCTACATCAGGAAGATAATCAGGCTCCACAACCAACAGGTCTGTAGCTTCATATATAACCATTTTCCCAAGAACACTTGTTTTAAGCTAAAATCTAGGCCAACCAAAAACCCTAGTTTCCTCAGAGAATATCTTTCAGAGTACAGAGAATAAGGGGAGGAAATTTGTACAGAAGATACTTCATTATTCCTCCTTTATACTATAAAATTTTCAGAACCTGAAACCAATCCAGAAAAAATTGGGAGTGAAAAATCCAAGAAGACATGTTTTAGACTAGTTTAAGGACTAGTCAAAAACCTTAACTTGAACAGAATGTATCTCAAATACTATAACGAACCAAGATCTGAAATTTGGACCCAAGTTACTTCTATATGTATCCTATACACCATATAAATTCCTTATCCCAAAACCTTCCAAAAAAAATTTGTAGTGGAAATGCCAAGAATACTTGCTTTGAAGAAGCCAGTCTCGAGGATTGTCTAGCTCTGATACCGAATGTTAAGAACCAAATATTAAAATAGCATAAGAACCTTGGAATAAATAATCCATGCCTTGAAAAAGGATAAATTGAAATAATAAGCCTCTTTCAGGGGTAAAACTCCTTATACATCACATGAATTCCCAAATACAAGATGATTCCAAATGCTTATCCGTCAAAAATCTCGAACCACTTTCCAGACTGGAAAGGAACTACCCAACCTGGACCATTTTCTGAACTAGAAAATGACTTCCCATGAATAAAAAATATATATCAGTGCTCCCTCCAAACCTAGGGATCCATCTCTTCCCTTTCATCTAAGGGAGTTATCTGCACGAGCCCCATCTTGTCCCTTAAGTATGAAAACTTTATCCTGGACAAAGGCTTTGTCAAAATACATGTTGCATGCTCATATGTGGAGATATACTGGAGTTTCAATTCTCCTTGCTAGAATTTATCATGAATAAAGTAGTATTTGATCTCAATATGTTTTGATTGGTCATGAAACATTGGGTGTTCTGATAGCCTTATACAACTTTGATTGTCACAGTATATTACGGTCGAATCTGGTACTTGATCAAATAATCCAGAAATCAGCTTCCTCAGCCATACTACTTCGGTACACGCCTCACATGCTACGATATATTTTTCTTATGTTGTGTTGAGTGCGATAGAATTTTGTTTCATGTTGGCCCATGATATCATAGCAAAGCCCAAACTGAAACAAATCCATGATGTACTCCTTATATCTTTTTCACTCCCTACCCAATTTGAATCTATGAAACCATGAAGTTGTATATCACTGGATGAGGTGTATCTTAAAGCATAGTTTTTCATCCCAGGAATATATCTTAGAATATGCTTTGCAGCTATCCAATGCTCATGTCTGGGTTCCACCTGGAACTAGCTTAATGTGTTTACAACAAATAAAATATCTGGATGAGTATTCACTAGATACATCAATGACCCAAACAATTGTCGATATAGGGACATGTATACTGGATAAAAATATGTGTCTCTTACTTTTCTTATATCCGTGGTCATAGGAATGGCCATGTATTTGCAATCCATCATTCCAGATTTACGAAGAATCTTCACTGCATACTTTCCTTGTCCAAGGAATATTTCACCACGCTTCTGCCATACTTCTAGTCCCAAGTAATAGTGCATGAGACCAAGATATTTCATATCGAACTCAGAAGCTAATTCCTTTTTACATTGGGTGATGAGAGACTCTGCACCTATCAAGAATAAGTTGTCGACATATAGCAGTAGAATCGCAGGTGCATTATTCACAACCTTGTAGTAGATATTTGGATCTGCATGACTCTTAGAGAAACCAAGTCTTATTAAGTAATTGTCAATTATGGCATACCAAGCTCTTGGAGCTTGCTTGAGTCCATGCAGGGCTTTCTTTAATCTACAAACATGAGTGTCTCTGGAATGTACTTTGAAACCTTCAGGTTGTTCAATGTATACTTCTTCTTCAATTTCTCCATTGAGAAAATCTATCTTTACATCCATCTGATGTAGACTCCATCCCATGGAAGAAAAAAGAGACATACTGGCTCTAATAGAAGTATATCTGGCAACAAGAGCAAAGGTTTTGTCATAATCTTCTCCCTCCTTCTAGGAGAACCCTCTAGCTACGAACCTTGCCTTGTATTTATCCACGCTTTCATCTACTGCATGTTTGATTTTATAGACCCATTTTCAAGTTACCACTGATTTTTCCTTGGGTCTAGGCATGATTTCCCACATGGAATTTTTCATGATAGATTGGTATTCTTCTGTCATGGCTTCTTTCCATTTCTTTTTCTAAGTTGCTTCTTCAAATGTGGTGGGTCCTTCATTTATAATTTTTTTCATACATGTTTCATAGCTGGAGAATCTTTTGGGCTTTTTGCTTTCTCTGAAGGTTCCACTTAGAGATTTGACTCCTTCTTCTTCTTGTAGAGTAGCTTCAATATAAGTTGGGCATTTTCTAGTTTTGGGTACAATGACTAATTCAATAGGTTCGCATGGTTGCATCGGATGATCAAGTTGTTTTGGTTCTTCATTCTAACTTTCTAGAAGGCAGGTGTTTTCTTTTTTAGGCTCTTCATATTCTTATTCTTCCATGGATTCTTCTATAGATTTCTTGAAATCCATCTTCTCATTGAAGGTTGACTTCAATTTTATGTTGTTCTAGAATATAGATTCTGTAGGTTTTGGATGATTCACTGTATCCAACAAATATGCCCTTCTTTCCTGAGGGTTCTAGTTTCTTCTTTTTATCCTTGGGGATATTAATGTAAATAGGGCACCCAAAGATTCTTAAGTGTTCCACATTGGTTTTCTTTCTTGATAAGGCTTCTTATGGAGTCATATCCTTAAATATGTGGTGGGGACTTCTATTCTGAACATATATTGTTGTCATGGATGCTTCTCCCCATAAATACATGGATAAACCTTGATCGTTCATTAGTGCCTCACGATTTCCTAAATGGATCTATTCTTCCTTTCTACTACACCATTTTGTTGAGGATTAATAGGAACAATTAGCTCCCTCTTAATCCCTGTTGATTTGAAAAAGGAAACAAATTCCTTGGATGTGTATTCTCCTCCATTATTTGTTCTCAAAGTCTTGATTTTCTTGCTTGTGAGGTTTTCTATTTCTTCTTTGAATTCATGAAACTTGCTGAAAACTTAATCCTTTGTCTTCAAGAGATACAACCAAGTCTTTCTTGAGTAATCATCTATGAAGGTTACACAATAAAGAGAACCTCCTAGAGATTTGACTAGCATCGGACCACAAACCTCTGTTTGTATTAGATCTAGAATTTCCTTAGATCTATTATTGCTACTTAAGAATGGCTTCTTAACATTTTTTCCAAGTACACATCATCTGCAAATTACTTCAGGTGCAGATTGTAGTTTTGGCATTCCTTCAACGATTTTCTTAAGGAAGGGTAATGCTTGATAGTTAATATGAACATACCTTCTATGCCAAATTTCATTGGGATTGACTTCATCATGTATAAGAGCTTCATCATTACGTTCTAGTAGTCTGCATAATTTTCCTTCATAAGTTCCAATAACTCTAGCATTCTCTATGTTGGAGTCTCTAGACCAAGATAATACTTCACCATCTACAAAGGCTATTCTATTTCCTTTGTCTTCTAAGAAAGATATAGATACAATATTCTTTTCTAAACCAGGTACATATAAGACATTACTCAAGTGAACATTGTTACCTGATTTCAATTTGATGGAGGCTTGACCAATTCCTTCAATTGGATAGGTGTTCTTGTCTCCAAGTTCTACCTTGTAGGATGTCTTATTTTCATTCAGACCGGAGAGTCCGACCTGGTCTCTTGTCATATGCCTGGAAGATCTATTGTCAATTATCCACATGTCATATTTAAGAGTTCCTGTAAGATATGAATAGTATAGATGATATGTCTTTTCATTCATGATTTGTGTTGATTGATAGTTGGTCAAACTTTGACTTTGACTGGTCAAATGTTGACCTTGACCCAAAATATCAACCTTGATGTTTTTTCCTTCTGAGAGTGCCAATAGGTGCACTAGACTAAGCCGCACTAGAATATATTCTCCTTGAGTGAGGTGTTACATCATAAGGTGTTGGGCAAGGGTTTTTAGGGTTTGCAACGACACCTGATAGTAACCCTAGCAACAATGCTTCGGTAACTACACTTGCTAGAAACCCTGGCAGCAGTTCTTCATAGAGATTGATAATCTTATGGCTTAGCTTCCTTCCATTGATTAGATTGAATGAAGGAGGTGTGGACCCATAACCTGTTATAAAAATGGGTGTGCTCGTTTAACCATAGATAATATAGCAATATTGTCACCCGACCATAGGCACAAAGGCCACCCCCGAGCACTTTAACCTTAACAAAGAGAATAATTTTGGTAGCATATCAATATCCAACCAAGGCTAATGCACCAATACAATATAACCAAATACCAAGAAGAAATTCAAAGCCAAAATCAAAATGCTAGTTGCAGCAGCTGCAGCTACAGCTCCTCTCCAAACTTGCATACTATTGGTCTTATGCAGTTTCGAGTGAGTGGGTCACAAATGAGCTCTAACACCCTCTACTTATATTTCTCTATCTTAACTGACTGGGCCGACTTCTCTTCCGGGGGGATAATAACTCAATATTAATTATTCTATTAAGTCGACTTGTCTTCTAGAGTTATCATACAAGTCTTTAGGGTTTCTCTTGCTTCCCAGAGTATTTTAGTCTCGTCAAAGGTTACAAGTGGAGGTTAATACCTACCATATATACCATAATATCAACAATGAAAAATCTGGACTAGGATACATGAATCTTCGTTTTAAATAAGGTTCAAGATCCATGACGAAAGCAACATAACACAGAAGTTATACAAAATTTCTCAAAGGAAGGAATCATGGTCAACAAGAATCGGAAAGGGATGAATACAAAAGACCTTCTATATTTATGTAGAAAATAAGCTTCAATCATTTTGAAAGAAACAACCAAAGAGAAGATCTTGATCATCCAAGGCAGAATTATAGAAGGACTACACCACAAATAAGATCATTCACTTCCATGTATGTAAATTTATTTTTATGGTCATTGTTTTAATTGTACTAACTTTGGACATAAAGTTATAGATTGCAGGGCTTATGAAAGAAATGATTAGGCAAGAAATGCATATGTGACTCCACATAATATTAAATGTTACAAATGCCAAAACTATGGACACATAGCTCAAAATTGCAGAAGCGTGATAAATCCTCCCATGAAATAAAATATTGATGACATATACAAGAAGGCTTGGAAAAGAAGTGAAGAAAAAGAAGAGTAGTTAAATGAAGAAAATGTCCAAGGAATCGTGCTTACAAGATTCACAACAACACAAGATCATGATGAATTTATAGGAAAAGAGGAAAGTGCCATAATTCAAGTAGAGGATAAAGAAGAAGATGTCAAAACTCATAATGATGACAGAATTCAGAAAGAGGATGAAGAGGAAGATTACTCTCCATTAGAGCAGGTATTGTTCTGAGCCATCTGGCTTGGAGACTCCTAGTAAATATGAATATTGAACAGGGGGATTCCATGCATTTGCAGAGATAGATTCAGAGTAGTCATATGGCAGAAGTACATAATGATTCCACACATGTGTCAGTTGGTAGTTACAAAGGTAGAATTTTATGATTGTATTCTGGTAGAGATGTCTTCAGTACAGGTTGTTCTAGACATGAAAAGTTTGGATTGTAGTGGACACATTTGATATGAGATAGTACAGATGGGCCAACATTGTGGACAGTTGAGTAGCATATTTATGGACAGATTGTGACATATGGATAGATATGGATTCATGATATGTTTAGCAGGTACAGAGAGCATGGGTCAACGAAGATGCATAGTAGTGGATTTACAATTGGAATCAGTTGAATTAGTTGGTAACAGAAAGACAAGCAATGAAAGGTACAACAGAATAGGGAAAGAGAAATTGTCAGCAGAAGCTATATCAGAAGAAGGACATTGTTGAACCATATGGTCAAGTGAACACAAAAAGTAAATGTAGAAATCAAATTTTGAATGATTTTTATATATGTCATTGAAATTCAAGAGGAAGCACCAATGGATAATAAACAACACTGGAAGAAAGGAAAGGAAACATATACATCTTACAGAAAATCCAAGAGAAGAAAAATCATCAAAGAGAAAGATCCAGAAAGGAATATTAGTAGCATACAGATAGAGAGACATACCCACAAGGGGAGATATTCTTTACAACCGGTATAGGAGGAGACATATCGACAAGGGAATTTAACATTTGGTCAAAGATGAAGAGAAAGAACATAGGCATGAAGATAGTTGGATCATCCCCAATGAAAGATACCCTTTTCCATTGATGTCGAAGGGGGAGATTGAGAAACATTGATTAGGAGCAATGGTCACATGCGGAGCATGAGCATTGGAGCATCAATGTTTCCATCAATGTTGGTGTTTCCATCAATGCCAAAAGGGGAGATTGTTGGATAATTGGTTGTCATTGATGTCAACCCTTAGAGAGGTTTATATATGTTGGACAAATGATTGACATTTGTATGATCGAGATTGATGGTGAGTTAGTTGGGTACATTTGATGTAGTTTACATGTAGCCCCATAGGTGTGGTTATGGGACCCGAATTTGATTGATGATTTTTGTCATGAAGAACAATTTAATTGCAGGAAATACACTCACAGATGGATATTACTCATTGTGCCATTTCCGATGATATGTAGAACACCATGTGGTTCCTCACGGTTAGGGAGATATGGCCTTGTGAAGTTGGAAGCCCAAGGAATGGTTAAGAAGCCCTAGTTGGTTACAAGTTGATTAGTCAAAGGGGTAAAGTGGTTGTAACAAGTGATATCTAGGTTGAGATGTCAACCTTGTATATTGAGGTGGTTTAGAATAAGAAACATTGTTCTATCAATAGATGTTAGGGGTGGTCCTTCTAGTAGCCATAGCTAGATTTTTACTTTCAACATTTCTCGCCACCCTGAATGCATTCTCAAATTATTTGGGTTCCCAAAGGTGAACCTCATGTTGAATGTTATCCTTTAAATTTCCTATGAAGACATCAATCAGGTGCTCATCTGGAATATATGTTACCTTTATATTCAATCTTTGGAAGTTCTCAACGTGTTATGCAACTAAACCCTTTTTCTTGAGATTTATCAATTGGTTGAAGAAGGTATTGCTTCTTGTATCCTCATAGTGTACTATCATTTCTTCCCTAAAAATTGTCCAAGTGACAAGTGATTTGCAAGAAAAAATCCATCGATACCACATAAATTGATTAGATTCTAAATATAAAGACGCAATTCGTACATTTTGTGTGTGTAACACATCATGTAGATCAAAGAACTGCTCCATTTGGAGTATCCATGTGATTAGATCCTTTCCATTAAACTTCCTCATATCGATCTTAGGAAAGTGGTTGGTCTTCAACCCAAATATGGATTTTCTACAGTCTTGATTCATCTTCATTTTGTCCTCATCATGAATTTCATGGGATACATTGTCACTTTCAGGTGGCCTCTCTATTAGCAACTTTTTCAACCTTTCCATTATCTCCCCTTTTAAGACATCCATCTTAGTATCCATCATCGCTTCCAACTTAGATTTATTTGAATCCATCATCCTTTGCAGTTCATATTTTTATACTGCCTTATTTTGTAAATCATTTATGTCCTTGTGCATTTCTTCATCTTCATCAAGAGTCCAAGTAGGACTTTCTGAGGGATTATTTGGTGTAGAAGTTCCCTTTTTTGGTGGCATGTTAGCCAAGTATCACTGCAAGGTAGGGATTCATAATTGTCTTAGGCAGAGGTCCTCACAAAAAAGGGAGTGTCAGGTGCTATATCTCTCTGATATAAATGTGGGGTCCAACAATAGTACTCGGCCCCATATCTCAGGGCACTAACTAAGGAGGCTTGACCATTCCCTTAGTCATACCATTCAACTACCCGGGCACTAGAGAGTGATGTCCCTAAGTGTTTTTCTCAGTGTACTATAGAAACAAGATGGCCAAATGGTTTACTCAGTTGGTCTCAGGATTATAGGGGGTCTCTCGATATATGCCAAGTATGTGGGAGCTCAAATCCGTAGTAGTTTTGTCTAATGCACAATCGTTCGAAAGGGGCCTTCCGATATACTATAGGTACGTGGAAGAACCACATTGTCCCCAGGTTGTAGCACTGATAAGTAACAATATCTCCTATGTATAGAGACGTTGGAATACGTCTATACCTAAAAATCCATCATATTCTCCCAAATTTATGTGATACTCCTTTTAAAACCCTAATTTGGAGATTGTTCTGCTAGCCAGCCTTTCTTTTGTTGTAGCTATGCAATTTCATCCCTTTTGAGTCTAAAATTTCAGCCTGAGGTAGCATGATGCGTCTTCTTTCCAACCCCACAAGTTAGACCAATATTGGATTCTCCAGGAGAATTTTATGATAACTTTCCCAAGATGTGTTGATTTTTTTCCCTTTTAAGAGAGCAAACTTGTACGACATGTCGTATGTCATAGTATTCACTTCAGAACCTGAAATTTTTACCAACAAAATTTGATCTGTACCCTAACCAATGGAATATTTCTCACTCAATTTGTAGGTCTGTAGCTTCAGATATAACATTTTTTCCAAGAACACTTGTTTTAGACTAAAATCTATACCAGCCAAAAACCCTAATTTCCTCAGAGAATAAATTTTAGAGTAAAGAGAATAAGGGGAGGAAATTTTACACAAGATACTTCATTATTCCTCCTTTGTACTGTAAAATTTTCAGAACCTGAAACCAATCCGGAAAAAATTGGGAGCGAAAATTCCAAGAAGACTTGTTTTAGACTAGTTTCGGGACTAGTCAAAAACCCTAACTTGAACAGAATGTATCTCAAAAAAGATAATGAACCAAGATATGAAATTTGGACCCAATCTAGTTCTATATGTCTCTTATACACCATATAAATTCCAAATCCCAAAACCTTCCAAAAAAAATTGTAGCGAAAATGCCAAGAATACTTGTTTTGAAGAAGTCAGTCTTGAGGATTGTCTAGCTCTAATACCAAATTTTAAGAACCAAATATCAAAATAGAATAAAATCCTAGGAATAAGTACTACATGCCTTGACAAGGGATAAATTCAAATAATAAGCCTCTTTGAGGGGGAAACCTCCTTATACATCACCATGAATTCCCAAATACAAGATGATTCCAAATGAAAAGGTCTCATTGGTATATATAGGAGACTAGGAGGTACAATTACAACTAATGGACCCAAGAAAACATAAATAAAATAAAAATACTAATGTAATATTCCCTGATTAAGGGGTAATGTGCCAAAATTTAGGGCTTAACAATACACCACGACAATTGTTGCACCACCTCTCCAAACGTGTGCCTCCTTCTACTGCAACTGCAGTTGTTGCTCCTCAAACTTGTGCCCTCCTTCTGTTGAGTGAGAGTCTGTACAAATGAGATAAGGCGTCACCTTATTATACTTATTCTTCCAGTGAAATTTTCCCATAGGTTTGACCTGTCTTTTCTGGAAAATATAATTTACTTTGACTTTTTCTGGTAGGGTTGACTTCCCTTTCTGGGGTTTTCTATTTTTTTATTATTACTCTCCTTGGGTCGACTTCTCTTCTAGGGTTTTCACTCATTTTTTTAATGGTTCTCTTACTTCTAGAATATTCTATTCTAAGTAAAAAGGTTACACATGGAGTTTAATACCTCCCACAACTACCAAAACATCAACACCTATGGCTATCAATTTTTAAATATTGCACCTAAGTTGCTAAGAAGTGTCAGTCTTGTCAAGTATTTAGCAAGAATAAGTGTGTCCACCATCCTCCATTGCACATTTTCATTCCCATTGGTCCCTTCACCAAGTGGAAAGTAGATTTTATGGCGCGTCAATTTACCTCTACTAATGGTCAGAAGTACATTATTGTGGTTATTGACTACTTCACTATGTGGGCAGAGGCTATGAAAACCTTCATAAATGATGACACTACATCAACCCTTTTTATATCCATTCATGTTATTGTTAGGTTTGGTGTGCCTTGAGAGATCATTGTAGATCATGGTTTTCATTTTCAAAATAAAATGATGATGGAATTAGCTACTAAACTGGGTTTTCAACAAAAAAACTTGTCACCATACTATCCTTAGGCTAATGTTTAAGTGGAATTTATTAATAAGGTGTTGAATACCATGCTCCAAAGGAAAGTGAATAAGAACAAAATCAATTGGAATTTGATGATATTTTCCACTCATTGGGAATAGTCAGACCTTATTTAAAACTTAAAACTTCCATCGGTTTCACCCCATTTCATCTTGTGCATCGAGTGGAGGTAGTTCTCATGATTAAATGTGAGATCCATTCGTTGAAATTATTTGTTGAGCTCTTAACCAATACCTTAGCTAATGAATAATGCCTTATGTATTTAGAACACCTCAACAAACATTGTCAAGAGGTCGTTATAGCCAATAATATTCATAAGAAATGCATCAACGCTCAATACGATAAAAATGTTTGTCCTCATTTCTTTTCTAAAGGAGACTTGGTCTTGGTTTATGATTAGTACCATGATAAATTGGGGGTGGACAAATTTAAACTATGTGGCACAATCCTCACATTGTGTGATGTATTTTACAAAAGGGAGCTTATGAGCTCATTTATTTTGAAGGTGCCCCTTTGGATGAGCATTGCAATGGGTTATATCTCAATAAATATTATGCCTAAGCAGTAATGTCTAGTGACACGCTTGTACATGTTGTATATATGGTTTTGCTTCATTTTATTTTTTAATATGGTTTTTGGTTCATGCTTATCATGCTTTAATATTGATTGGTATATGTTTTCATACACACCTATGTATGTAGGATTTGTCGATGGTACTAGTTGATACACTTGAAACATCGCTTCCACGACTTGGGTGATTTTTTATCCCACCAACTAACTTGTGAACTTAAGTTAAATTTCTCTTGGTCCTACGACCAACAATGTCATCGACTATAGTGCCATCATTGAGCTTCTTTTAGAATCCATTACTCTTGGCATCTTACATATGGTTGTCCACTTGGATTTCCAATTAGTGGTGTCACAACTAAATAATGTCTTTCACATAAATGATCCTACACTTGTTTGAAAGTATTTACGAGTGACACTTCTTGAGCATCATTTTGAGTTTATTACTTATTTACATGTCCCAAGAATGTATAATTTATTGGTTGATTCATTAGCTAAATATGTTATCGATTAGGATTTATTATATTAAAGATCATTAAAGCATGCATGTACAATAATCATGGAAATTAAATGAAAACACATCATTTTGCAAACATAACTAGAACTAAAGACATATCTATATATCACAAAACCTGTATCATGTCCAATGTATGTCAATTCCAATATAAAAAAATGGGTTTTACAACCTTTGATGACATCAAAAATCCCTATATCAGCTAGTACAAAAAAGAGAGTATCATGAAGACTACTCCTCAGGTTTTAAAGTTGCATGTGTATCATGGTAGAAAACAACCATTGTGGCTAAACTTTGTAGCTATCACAATATAGATTATTGTGTTCCCACCACATGCCTCTAGAGTTGTACCAAGACATCCTCTACACAAGTCATGGATACTCACATGGTCCAACCCTCAAGGTTCCTTCGAACATATCGAAGCACCTTGGTGGCCTGTATTGTGTCCTCGTCCTCCTCTAGTTTCTCCCCCTCTCTGACTCTTCAATGGTTTTGGGAAAAACAAGTTGGGCACACTAGACCTATACATATGTGTCATCATAACATGTTTTGTTGGTGATACTGCATAAAAAATAATATATATACTTTTTCAAAATCTTGAAACATAAATACCATTTGAAAATGCCAAAAACATTTGGAAAAATTAAAAACAAGACTAGTCTCATCAATGGGGCACCATTGGGATCCAAGGGGTAAGGCCTACTCTAAATCATGCTGACATTTTGTCTTGGCATAGTGGAAATTATCAATAACTACTATTTGTTGGCCTCACTAGTCAAAGAAGTATTGTCCAAAAGTACCCATGGGTAGTCCTCCTCCAAGCCTAGCCACGAGGTCATTTCATATCCATAACTTAGACTCTATAGGCCTAGTCAAAGGATAAGAAATGTGGGGACTCATGGATAGAACTCTATCAACAAAGAATGAGCACAAGATGCTCACATATCCAAACAATTTTTTTCTCCTTTCCCTACAAGAAATCAATTGGTCCCTCATGTTGACCACCAACCCTAAACACTAGTCATTAATAGTGGGCCTCAGACACTCAAATCCATACTGCATCAAGGCCCAGAAAGTGATATGGGTGGAAGTGGCTCCCATAATCCAAGTTACCAGAAACTTGATCACCTTGAGCCACAAGCCCTAGATGGCCCAAACTGATAGCTAATTGTTGCTCTTTTGAATATCTTCCACACAATATTTATGAATGTACTCTCTCACTGTCCTAGTAGTTCCACCTCTACCACCTCCTTTTAATACTAGGGACAACCCTTATTAAGGTATCCTTGTCAAGAAATAGATGTCCTCCACATATAGATGTAGAGTCTCCTAGCTAATAAAAAAATACCCGATCATCGAGATCTCAATACTCAATAAGTCTTTCTAGCAACATAGCATGCCTTTGCATATTTGGATTCTTGAAGAATTTTAGGAGTCCACAATAATGAAGAGAACCCAAGGTGTCTTGATATAATAAAGAATCCTTAAGATATTGTTCATTCTCTCTTCCCTTTCACATAATCATTGTGTCGGGATCTGTACGATTCATATAATAAGCAAAAATCAATGGCATTTCTAGATTTTTCTTTTTTCATAATTTAGGGCTTGATCGTGCTTTTTCTTGTGGATAGTGGTGAACACTCATGGGTTTTTCTTTATGGACCCATGATTAGAGATATCTTCTTGTCATTATACATGACCAAACTCGCAAGCATGCACACACACTTCAAACAGGGTTTACCACTAATAAAAATCCCAACAAATTGAAATTCAAAGAGATGAAATGAAAGAGCATGAGATGAGGGCTTGTGAGGTATAAATGGATCAAAATTATTATGATGGGTGCTCCCAAAATCTGCACTAGAAGTTTTGAGGTAAAATAGTTTTTCTCCAATATAGTAAAAATTGCATTAGTAAAAATATAAAAACGAATTGTTTTTCACCTATTTAACCCATTTTTCTCTAACTTTTGGCATAAAAACCATTTTCAGCCCTTTTTCGCATATATTTATGAATTTGATGTAGTCTATCATCCTTTAACCTTTGAACAAGGTGTTTTCATAGGTACATGACTTAAGAGACAATTTTTTTTTTCATTTATATGCATCAACTTTCATGACTTTTCAAGGTGAATGTTTTGACGACCATCATATAGTAATAGGTTCTTGCCTTGCATTGTGTATTATTAATCTTATTTTTTTGACATTATGCCCCAGGGTATAGCCTATCAAGTTGTGGTGTTACAAATCCATATCTACTGTGAAGCTACAAATTGTTTGGTAGTGTCTACCCTTCATGGTTTGTTTTAGTTAGCACCTCTTTTTCCATTTGGTGCCCTTGTTGAATCTTTATTACATTCCCTAGGAACCATATTAACCCCACCATGATTGTGAGTTTTAAATTGCATGCTTCTTTCTCATCTTTGTTTTCCTATTTCCTTGTGGGCTCTTGTTATTTTGTTTGATTTGCACTTGCATTGCTTATTGATACTTGCACACTTGTGTCTAATTCTCCATTGTAGTTCGCTTCCTTATGCTTATAGATATTGAATTCACTTTTAATGCTCTCCATTTGCATCAATTGTTTATGCACTTAGACCCCTATCCCTAGAGGAGACATGCTTATGAGTGTACACAACTTGCTTAGTACCTTTTCTTTCTTTCTTTTTCATAGGTATGTTTCATGTGCTTGGAACACAGTTGCACATATTGTAACACTTGTTTCCTCCACTATATTCTATCATTCTTTTATTCTTTTTTTGAGATTTATATAACATGAAAAATACAAAAAAAGAACATAAAAAGGGGGCGAAGAATTTGGATCTCTATGATTATGTGATTTAGGTGGAAAACGTCATTTTTTGTAGTTTTTGTCACCCTTGAACAAAGTACTTGTTTTGAGTCAATTTATTATAGTTGGGTTTTGGTATTTCCTTAAGAGTTGTACCATGGTTTTAAGTTTTTCAGTCCTTTGGTTGGTTATTCTTCCAATCTTCATGGAGCATACCTCAATGCCTTTCATGTTGATGGTTTCTATCATTGATCCATTTTGGTGTCAATTGTTTCCTAGGTCATCATTGTGCCATTTTAATGTTCAAGTGAACTCTTTGTCCTATTTTTCCCATTCCTTACATGTCTTCGACTGTCCATTCCCAATGTCAAGTTGTACTTAGTGATGCGATCTCTCAAGCCACTATCCCAACAATCAAAACAATTGTTCCTATCTCATGTCAGTTGATGAGGCATGTTTTAATGCCCTCCTTTAGACATATCACTTCCCATCAACTTTGATTCATTATCATAGGAAATGGATTTAGAGACCCTTATAGTACCTTAAAGCTAGTAGTCATCAGTGGAAAATTCCCTTGCATTCACCAGTGGGTATGCATCACTAACCCCCGATCAGTTGATTATTCAAGTGTTTGACATCAACACATATATTCATCCTTTCTAGAGTGTGATAAGTACCTTGGTTCCCATTCTCATCATTAGTGGGAGACCTTGCATCTGTCAATGGCATACCTCAAACCAATGATCAAACAATTTCTCCCATTTTCGACTTTAGATCATTATTCACATTGTGAAGATTCATAGTTGTTGTGGTTTTTTATTGAAGACCTTGGGTTATGGTGGCATCCCTATTTGGTGCTATCACTTGACTTTATCATAAAATACCACTCTCTCACGGGTACCATGGAGGACTAGTTTGCATGTTTCACAGCTCCAGTAGTTCCCCTGATAAACACTAAGATGTAGATCCACTTTGTATGTTCTTGTGGTTACCATATTAAGTGATCATGATTGTTTTCACTTGAGCATGGGTATGCCCACTTCGGGAATTTTTTTTTATCTAATACTCAGGTCTTTTCTTTCCATGTACCTTATGGATCCTTATTTTTCTAGACTCCTCCTTGGATTAATTGTCAATATTCTCTCCACTTTATAATGTATTTCGACCATCATCTCCACTTTTGACCTCACACATTAGGTGTATCTATTGTACTTATATTTGGTCACCCTTGATGAAATTGACTAATTCAAGCCACTTACACATTTTATGCCAAAATTGGCAGAACATCTCCGAATTTATTTTAGTCCTTTACTACACACTTGTAGGTATTCGTAGTAATAGTCGCGAGCTTGTGGGTTCTCTTAGTAAAATTCATGACCAATTCATGTCTCTTCAATACTAAGCCCATCACAAATTGTGCATAATGCATAGGCCTTGAGTGGAAACTATGCATGTCTAACACTTGTATGACATCCATTTCACTCTTCCTCAACCACATCGCCTCCCTGCTCATACAAGTAATAGGTCATGGGTTGAGGAAATACGTGACAAGATAAGGCACCAAAACTCTAAAGAAAGTTCAAGATTTTGTCTAATCTCCTTTTCCCGTAGTTTTGTCTTTGCTTGAGTAGAACCAACCTTTGGTTCTCCAAGTGGCAATTTTGTGTAGAGGTTGTTTGGCCATCCTTTAGTTGCTTTACTAAAGTAATACTCCGATTAGATTGATGGAGAGATGATTAAATTTGGATAAGGACAAGAGGACCTAGGCTTTGGTGAAGGAGGTGTTATAGCAATGTTCTTCTACACACTTTTGTCACTTTTATTTTATCCCTCCACTTTGATTCTTATGCATTTTGTCAAAAATATTGTCATGCATTAATGATAGGATTGGTAGGAGTTTGATTTAATTGAAGATTATGTAGGGTGTTATATTTTTCAAATCTTATTGCTTATTTGGAATGCCAATTTGTAAACGAGAAAGGTTGTGGTTATTTTATTTGTGTGCATGTTGTCGAAGATTCTAGAAATGTGATAGGATGGACCAAGCTACTCACATGGAAAAGGAAAAATGATTGCTAAACAAGTATTTATTTCTATCTTCCTTGTAACATTCCAAGTTATGAATATGAACCATAGCGAAAGATAAGTAGTGGTCTATCCCGCTATCTATCGCTGAGCTCAACCCCCTCACCAAGGATCTACTTTGGTGTAGGTAAATTCCCATCAACAATATCAAACAACCAAAAAACATCTATTTAATGGACATGAAGAGGTTGGAAAAAAACCCGCAAAGAATGACACCCTAACTTTGGAAAAAGGCTTTTGAGAAGATCCATGGTAAGCAATTAGTTTCAATCCACACCCATCTTTGTAAATTATTTTGTTTGTTTTATATTTATCTCTATTTATTGTAATAATAAATATATTTTCATTTATGTTTCACAAAGGTGGACATAGCGGATTTCCACGAGGTATGAAGTGATAGTCCATCCAATTCAATCAACTTCCTTACTATGAGCACCTACAAATAGCCCATTTGTTTGAAAAAATGCATATTCGAAATAATGTCACATAATGCTTATGGAGAATTTTAGATGGAAGGAACAAGAAAGAAAAAAATGCTAAAGTTATAAGTGACATTGAGGAATCCAATGTAATGCAACATTTGACTCATTCTTATAGTGAGGAGAAACCAATCAAATTTCCATGCTTATCAATGGAGAAATACAGTGAAGTTGTAAAAGAGGTTATAGCTGGGAAGATAAGATTTCTGACTAGTTTTACTTCGAACACAAATATTATATTCACAAAAAAAAGTAATTGTAGTGGGAAAAAACTCATGATTGGCATACCTTTATTAAGATTTTCCATTTTCTAATATTTATGATCTCGTGTTGATTACATTATTTACTATTAATAGATGTTTGTTTCTAATCAATATTAAATGATAATTCTTTCTTCCTTGTTACAATATGTTCTACCTCTTTATCTCCCAAATAGCTTTGACAATAGCATAAAGCAAGTCATATATGATATCAACAACTACATGAGATAAGTGAAAAGTTATAATTGAAATGTTACTTGCAGACCTTGTTGATATTTGATTTAGTTCTATTGTATAATATTTTGTTGACATATGATTTTCTTGCATGTGTAGGTGTTACATGCAAAATTTGCACACTACCTAGTGTCGTACTAAGTGTCACACTTTCGTCACTATTCTATTTAGTGTCACACTTATGTATAATTGCATCGTTGAGGGTTGTAATATTAAAATGACACTTTCCTAAGAGACACATTCATGTTTTACCAACTTAGACACCACGAGACACCAGTGTTTCACTTCCCTAGTCAATATGGAGAAGAGAACATCATTTTCTGAAGGTCGAACACTTGATTTGTACCCTAGGTTTGACTTGGTTGGAAGGGTGACGCTCCCTTGTTCATGTCTAGAGGGCCTTAGTCCTTGGGTGACACTCCCTAGACCACTGTTAGGGGGCGTCAGTGACACTCTATCTCAAGCATTTGGGGGGGCGTTAGTTAATTATGCCTAACTCCACCTTTATCTAAGGGAGATCTTCCAGGATCTTTCGGTGGTTAAGGATGAGTGATGACTCATACCCTCGAGTCACTCAACTTCCCTTCCATTAAGGGGTTCCAAATCCTAACTTAAGGATAAAATATCTTAACCTTACTTTCATTTGCTAATGGTGGTTGAACTTTCCAAATCATGTATAAGCAACACCACCCATGGGGGAAAGGGAGTTGAATTCTATATAAGGGGTGAAACTTTTGATCTTAAGAGAAACTATGGAATACATGTGTGTACATCCAAGGGCTTGAGGAAAGAAGGCTTGGAAGACTGGTGTCATCATCCATATGTAAGTTTTCACTTATGATGAATAAACTTGGCATGTTCCTTTCAATTGTTGTTTGTGCATTTGTTTAATAATTACGTCTAATCATGCATAGATAGATTAGCCTTTGTCTAACAAGATCTAGTAGAAGTAGAGTTGTTTGTGTCCTATTCTTGCAAATTCCTTTTATCATTGAGAATCTTGGAGCAACGAGGTCGAGCTTTGGAGCAACAAGGAAAAATATCGGACTTAAGGTTAGTCTAAATCTCTCCTTCAATCTATAGGATTAAAAGATTAATCTAAAAGGAAGTGAGTCACCATTTGTTTCAAATCTATCTCTGGTTATGTTTTTAGTCTAAGGAGAATTGAACATGTTTGCAGGGTGGATTTCTCACAATAGTAGGTGGTTGCCATCTAAATAAACCCATAAAGAATAAATTAGGTATTGGAAGAGAGGAATTCATTTCCTAATGTGTGAAATGAAAAATTATCTACCTCCAAGGTTTTTCAATGCACGAGAACATTACCTCATACACCTAGTTAAGAAGGTTGAAATATGTGGATCTATTCAGACGAGGTTAATGTGGTTGGTGGAGATGCACTTGAAGGCATTAACATAATTTGTTAGAAAAATATCACATTCCAAGTGCTTAATGGTTGAAGGATTTATGGTATATCAATCCACGATGTATGTTAGTGATTATCTACCCTAAGTAGAAGTTGATATTAACATGTCTCTCCTTTGGGACATCAATTCCAACAAAAAAATTGAAGGGGAGGTGTTGTTGGGAAAAGGAAGATGGAGAAAAGTGAAAGGTGGTAGACTTTATTGTAATTACTATCTTTGTACATGTATTATTAAGCTGGATTGGTACCTAAATCGAAAGTTATTTCCCCATCCAGGCAATGAAGAGAGGGATGCACTACATTTATACATTTCAAATAATCACAATTGAATGAAGTTAAGGATAAAATGATGTAACAAAGCTAACCATAGTTTACCATGAAGTGAGGTGAAAAAAAATTTAGAATATCATATGTGGATAAGGATATAAATTCGATGCAAAAGAATATTGATCTAGCATATGATGCAAAAGATAAAAAGGTGAGTATTACCCATTGATTTCAATTTTATTTTTTGTTTATGTTTTTTTTTGGTCCCTTAATTTTACTCATACATATAGTTATCAATTGATAATGCATTTTTAAAATGTTGATCTTGGAGGTGAAACATCACAAAGCTATGTGGTACAATGGAATAAAATATTGCATTAAACTATTGGATGATAATAAGAAAACCCATGACATCATGATAACTACAATTTTCCAAGTTACTAATATTTCCCACTTGGGTGACTGACATTCAATCACATATAATTTGAGATACTATGGCTATCTGGAAGATATACTTGATATAGACATCAAATCCTTCAAAATAGTTATAGTTTGTAAGATCATGTGGTACGTATTGTTGCTACAAGGCAATGAAAGAACTATTATTGATCATGACAATGGGTTTACCATGATTAATACTATTAGGTATGATTCAAGTAAAAATCCTCATGTCCTTCCAAGTCAAGGTGAGTACGTATTTTACTTACCAGTTTTAGGTAGAGTAGTTAGTTAATTTGTTGTTACATCTGATCCAATAGGATGGCCTATAAAGTATGTTCTATAAGAAGATGATCATGAAGATGACCAAAAAGACGTAGGAGTGTTGGAAGAAGTGTTGGAGTAAGAGGTTCATGAAGTTGACCATCCAATAATTGACTCACATCCTATGGATCATGTAGATGAGGATGACTTGGTGTTAGACATCCCAAACATGGTTATGGACAATTATTTCAATTAATCTAAGGGCTTGGATACAAATAATGATCTTGATGAGTCAAACACTAAATTGGATTAAGGTCAAGATCAATATGATATAGATATTAGTAAATCTTATATAATAAAGTGTTTCCAAATGGATTTTTCTTATTGTCATTATATTTCTATATACAAATAGTTTTATAATGTTTTCCATCTTATTGATCTTTGTTAAGTGTTTTTTATGATGTTTTTGAACCATTGTTATAAGTCATAAATGTAGTAGTGTTACGAGGAAAATCTCTCTATGGCTAGGGGAAAACCACAACAGACGGAAATGAATGTAGAGATCAACTCTATTCTCAAGTATGTTATATAAACAAATATTCGAGCAAGACAAGATAAAAGGCCTACCTCATCTAGATGTTCGATGAAGTCCACCGTTGAGCACTTGACCCAAAGCAATATACCTGCAACTAGTCCTCAACAACCAAGCAAAGCAAGCATATGGTGATAATATATGATGTTAGAACATTCAATAGCATAATCCATTAACATTCATAACAAATACGCCCATGGAATAATAATTCAAATATTTGCAAGATATCAATTGGACGAGAAAAGAGTATTTCTATTAAGATATAATTAGCAGAAGTGAATAAGTTATAGACTTTTGTTTCGGCATGGTTTGGAACCAAGAAACTAAGTTCCTTCTAGTTGGGCCTCCACCACTCCAATCCTCCACCAAAGGCAAGCTCATGTAAGAGAGATAATGGATTTCTCACTCAATAAGGGAAGATCTTGGGGGTTGAACATTGTGTTCAAACTTAAAGGATAAAGGGATGCAGACTCAATGTGAAGTGAATAATTCCTCCAGAGTAACTTTGCTTTCAAAATTGAATTATTTTTCATCTTTTCCATAGCTCGGAATTGGCCCATTTATAGTCTTCAAGTGGAACTGAAGGGCCAAGTCGGAACGTTTCCAGTATATGGAAGGCCAAGGATCATTGATCTCCTGTCGTGACATGGAAACCCGACACTAATTTTCAATTATGGGCACATTTCCCGATGTACACAGGATGTAGTGGTGCAACCTGCATATATGCATGTTGTATAATAGGCAAGGTGCGTATCTGTGAAAAAATTGTATTTTTAGCTCTGGTATTTTCAAAAAGGGATTAAAAGTCTGCATGGGGAAATGGAAAAAGGCCTTATGTGCAAGATTGCATGGGGTGAGGCAAATCTTTCTATAACAAGTAGTAAGTTTCACTCTTAATCATGATAATAGATGAAAAGGGATTATTGCAAACCATAATTATATTAAATCATAGATTAAGACTCCCACATTTGTAGAAACAATCCCCACTATGCCAAATGTGGAAGTGTTGTTCCCTAATGCAACAAAATTGGACATTGAAGTAGAAAGTTTAGAGCACCATATACCAACTTAGGATATTTTTTTGTACTTTCTTAAGTATGAACTAGTACTTGGAATAAATAATAAATTCCCCTACTAACAACGTTCAAGAGTTTTGTATCCTTGCTAAATTTATTGCATGTTGTCCTATCAATGACTTAGTTAGAGGATGTGGTTGTGATAAAATTATTGTTAATGTCGATTTCCCAATCGATTTCACATCAAATTTCGACCCCACATGTAGTAGTGATCTACTCAAAAGGGAACTAATTCCTTGTTAAACACTTGGTGTATAGCATGATATACATAAGTATTCTTCATTTGTCATGGATTATAAGCTAGAGGTATTCAGTTCACAAGCTTTGTCTCTAAATTTTCACTTGACACATTATGAAACCCATCTCTTTCTTAATAAAACATATTCTATTTTTCTTTTACATCTGCATAATGTTCACACCTTTTACTTTTTAATTTAAAAATATAAAAAATATTCCTAAATTTATTAATACATCCATTACATTGACACTTAGCCTTGAACTTCTTTTAAGATTTATATATATATATATATATATATATATATATATATATATATATATATATATATATATATATATATATATATATATACAAAGAAATCCCCACAGAAAACCCTCTAAGTACCTCCCCATGATCCAGGGATGGTAAAGGGGGTAAGCCATCAACCCTAATTATGGAACCTCACCCCAAGGGAATCAAGAGAATTGAACTCATGACCTCTCTAACTAATCACTGGGGGAGAGATCTCATGTCTGGTTCAAGACCGCTTGATCTAACCCTTGGAGCTAAATATATATTATTAGATTCTTTAAACTATGATGTTCATCGCTTATAATTATTTGAGTTCTCTTAAGTTAACATTTTATGGTGTACATTGTTGGACAGTTGGTTGTCATTGATTTCAACCCTTAGAGATTGATGTCAACCCTTGGAGAGGTTCAGAGATGTTGGACATATGATTGACATTTGTATGATCGTGATCAATGGTGAGTTAGTTGGGTACATTTGATGTAGTCTACATGTAGCCCTGGAGGTGTGGTTATGGGATCTGAAGTTGATTGAGGATTTTGTTCATAAGGACAATGTAATTGTAAGAAATACACTCACAAATGGATAGTACTCATTGTACCATTTCCAGTGATATGTGGAATTCCACGTGGTTCCTCACGGTTAGGGAGATATGGCCTTGTGAATTTGGAAGCCCCAAGGAAGGGATAAGAAGCCCTAGTTGGTTACAAGTCAATTAGTCAAAGGGGTAAAGTGTTGTAACAAGTGATATCTAGAAGCCCAAAATTAAGGAGAGGAGTTACCAAGGAAAAATATAAATAACCCTCAAGGAGTCATTCACAAGTACACTCACACACTTATTCATTGATAATCTATCTTGTGATCTAGTGAATTGTTATGGTTTAGTGAATGGTTATAGTCTATCTTGGGATTTTTGTGAATGCGACAGGAAGTCTGAGGAAGCGAAGAAAGTGTGAGAGTTTTGGAGTTGCACAAGTCTAGTGTTTTTGAAAAACCCTAATTACTGACATCCTCATGGGATGCACTATATTTGTCAAGCGAGGCATCCTCACGGGTTATCTAGTGTCTATCTAGCGAGGCAGTAGTAAATTTGGGATAAATGCTAATAACAGGTCCCTAAAGTCTGAAGCAAGTACACAGGTCAGTATCCTACATGTTCAGGTCAGCTACAAAAGTTCTATTATTGTTATATTCTTGTTTTGATGGTTATTTTTTCTTATGATGTGGTGAATTCTTAAGACATTTTTGTTATGGTTGGTCTTGTACTTGGATATGGTATATGTTGGTTGGTTGGCTGAGTGAGGAGCACTCTTATAACTAGTACAACATATGACATGGCTATTATTGTTTGTGTCTTTGAGTTGTTTTTACACGGTTGAGGGATGTTCATGTTGTATGGTGATGTATGCGTGAGGGACAAGCATTGGTTCTTTGAGATGCTCCATTGATGACATGGTAAAAATCTACATATGGTTGTTGGTATGGTATATGGTACATGATTGATGCTTGATATGGTTGTTGGTTGAGATACATTTCTTGGCATATGTTTTGTGGTACATGGTATGGTATATGGTATGGTATGTGTGTTGATGTACATGGTTGATGTGCATGGTTGGCACGTGGTTGGTACAAAGTGATGTGCATGTACATGGTTGGTACATGGTTGATGTACATGGTCGGTACTCAGTTTATGATACATGTTTGTTGCATGTTTGACGCATGTATTATGGTACATGTTGAGGTAGAGGTTGATGCATGAATGATGTATGGTACAGGTTGGTACTTGGTTGAGACACATATCTTGTGATGGTATGTGGTGATCTTGGTGCATGCTTGGTAGAGGCCTGTGTTGGTGATGTTGAGCATATGGCTTGAGATATGCTCTTCATGATCTTGGCATGAGTTGCATGGGGATGAGAGTGGATCTAGTTTCATGGATGAGGCAGTGACATGTTGGACAGGTTGATGTGACAGTGACAGTGACAATGATGTGACGGTGATAGCGACAATGATAGTGATAGTGACAGTGACAGTGACAGTGATAGATTTTTTGGTAGTGATAGTCGCAGAGTCTGTGACAGTTGGTCTACACTTATATTTTAGGGTGGAAGGATGAGGCAAAGAAAGGGGGTTGTAGCCTCCTTATGGTTGGAGCTAGAGAATCGGGGAGTTGGAGCTTCCTTCAGGTTGGAGCCTAAGAACTAGGTGGTTGTAGCCACCTTTCGGTTGGAGTTGGAGAACCCAGGGGTTTGTAACCTCCTTCTGTTTGGAGCTAGAGAATTTGAGTTGTAGCTTCCTTCATGTTGGACCCTGTAAATAGCGGGTTGTATCTTCCTTCCAATTGCAGCTGGAAAATTGGGAAGTTGGTGCTTCCTATGAATGAATTATTTATATGTATAAGAAAGCATTATGTGGCTTTCTCCTACTTTAGTTTCCACATAAATACAGGTGTATTGTGTTCTTGATGTGATGTTGCTTATGATTACATGATTATGATATATATATTTAATGCAATCATATATGATACATTGATGATAAAATGTTGAACATTGTTGATAAAGTGAAAGAATATATATTGTGGTTAAAAGTTGTATAAATTGTTCATACTGATTCACCCCCCTCTCAGTATTCCAACAATTGCTATCAGAGCAAGTTCCTTTAGGAAATAATTTAACCACTGGAAGGAATATCATGGAGAGAAACAATTTGTATAAGAAAGGGATACCACCATTTGATGGAAAGAAATATGGATTCTGGAAAATAAGGATGAAAACATATGTTCAAGCATAGGGATTCGATGTTTGGAAATTGGTAGTAGAAGGATACAAAGAACCGAACACTCCTCCAACAGATAATGATGGAAATAAACTCAGTCAAAACAATTCAAGGGCTAAAAATGATATCCTTAATGGTTTGGTTGATTCAGTATATGTCAAGGCTATGCATTGTAATTCTGCAAAGGAGATATGGGACAAAGTTCAAAATGTTTATGACAGGGATTCCAAAGTCAAAGGAGCTAATATTCAAACTTACAAAGGTCAATTTGAACAACTGAAGATGAAAGAAGAGCAATCCATTGCAGCCTACTTTCTATGAGTTGATGAAACAGTGAATGATATTAAAGGTTTGGGAGAAGAAATGAATGAACCAATCATTGTTCAAAAGGTACTAAGGTCTCTACTAATGAGATTTGATACAAATATGTTGTCCCTATAAAAAAGAGCAAACTTGAGTACGATAATTATGGATGAGCTACATGGAATATTTACAGCTTAAGAAATGAGGACAAAAAATGAAAATATATCCACAAAAGGAGTAGTTTTTAAAGAATGCAAAAGGACAAAGAAGAAGAAAAAGATCGATTCAAAACCAAATTGTAGTTGTAGTGATGATTCATATGAGGATGAATAAATGGCCAACTTCGTAAGGAAGATGAAGAAAGGAATCAACAAGTACAAAGGTATGCTTCCCTTAAAATTTTTTAATTGTGGTAAAATTGGTCATTTTGCAAATAAGTGTCCTTATGCTAAGAAGTTATATGGTGATGAAGAGGGAGAGGAAGATCCCAAGAAAGAAAAGATATATTCAAAGGAAAACGTGAAATATAAAAGGAAAGTCTTCAAGAAAAATCTCTACTCAAGAGAAGTAAGTCCTTCATTTGATGAAGATAATGAAAGCGATAGTGACTCATTGAGAATACTCTTTATGGCTACAGAAAATAAGAAAAATGACAAAGAATGTGAAGTAGATTTTGAGGAAGAATTAATCGGTGCATTAACTGAGCTGAAGAAATAAAGGAAGAAAAACATCTACTTGAAAACCCAACTTGAAGAAGGAAAAAGACAGGAAGAAGTAATGTAGATTCATATGATAAAGAAATAAAAGGAGCGTGAGAAGCTTGAGAAGGAAATCGTGACATTAAGAGTTAAAGTCAACAAGATCAGAAAGAACTTGGAAAGTTCTCAAGTGTTAGAAAACATTCTCAACAATCAAAGGCCATCCAATGACTATTAGAAAAGTGGGTGTGCTCGTTTAACCATAGACAATATAGCAATATTGTCACCCAACCATAGGCACAAAGGCCACCCCCGGGCACCTTAACCTTGACAGAGAGAATAATTCTAGTAGAAGATTAATAGCCAACCAAGGCTAATGCACCAACACAAGATAATCAAAGACCAAGCAGAAAGTCCAAGCAAAAACTGAAATGCCAGTTGCAGTAGCTACAACTGCAGCTCCTCTCCAAACTTGTGCACTACTGGTCTTATGCAATTTCGAGTGAGTGAGTTACAAATGAGCTCTAGTTCCCTTTATTTATACTTCTCTGTCTTAACTGAATGGGTCAAATTCTCTTCTTGGGGGATAATAACTCAATATTAATTATTTTATTAAGTCGACTTGTCTTCTAGGGTTATCATCCAAGTCTTTAGCGTTTCTCTTGCTTCCCGGAGTATTCTAGTCTCGTCAAAGGTTGCAAGTGGAGGTTAATACCTCCCTCATCTACCATAATATCAACACTCCCTCCTAGATAGGTAGGTATTAAAGGAAATGGTCTTGAGCACAAACAAACCATTCAACCAGTAGCATCATTATAGCCACACAGGATATCTCATGATCAAATCACGAGCACCAAAATCACTATCCAACTAGATAGTCTCCACGGAAATCAGAACAATGTCATCCAATAGAACACAATTGTGTCTATTCATAGTAGTATTCAACTACAGTCTAATGGTACACAACCACTCTCAGTAGCACACTGCTACTAACTAGTGACACATAATCACTATCAGTGGATCACATCCACCACAGTAGCATACAACTATTGTCCACAGACATGCAATCTCTACAACAATCATATTATCTGATATTAATATGCATAAAAAATATCGTGATACAAACTGAGTCATCTGGGCCATTCTTCCACTCATATCTCTGAGATCTGGAAGAGCATCTACCCTTAGAAGGTAAAACATCAGCCATGGGCTATCTGGACTATTCTTCTCAAGCATAGAAGAATAATTGTCCTTGATTTATGATCTTGGACCATTCAACTAATTGGGTCATTCCTCCGAAACTAATAATAATACAACCTAGAGAGAATGAGTCTTCCCTAGGGAATGCATGTCCCTCATTATTGAACCTGGACCATTCACCTAACTGGGTCATTCCTCCAGCACTAATCATAGTGCAATCTAGAGAGAATGAGTCTTCCCTAGGGAATGAATGTCTAGACAATTTCCTAAGGAAATGATTGTCCTGCACCAACCTCCAAAATGGACCACTCTTCGAAATTGATCCTAACTGTGAACTTCGAAAGAATGACTGCCCAGCGAGGTGGACCATTCTACATGACCACTACTCAGAGTGACTATAGAGAAGAATGACTATCCTAGACCAATCCCCCACACTGGCCACAAGGGGAATCACTATCTATGGTACATCAACAATCTATCAGACCATTTTCATTACAAAAAGGATTGTCCAATCTGGACCATTTTTCGAACTGGAAAATGCCTATCTGTCAGAAATCTCGAACCACTTTCTAGACTAGAAAGGAATTTCTCAACTTGGACCATTTTTTGAACTAGAAAATGACTTCCTGTGAATCAAAAATATATATCAGTGCTCCCTCCCAACCTGGGGAGCCATCTCTTCCCTTTCAGCTAAGGGAGTTATCTCCACAATCCCCATCGTGTCCCTTAAGTATGCAAACTTTATCTTGGACAAAGTCTTTATCAAAATATCTACTACATGCTCATCTGTGGAGATATACTAGAGTTTCACTTCTCCTTCCTAGACTTTATCACGAATAAAGTAGTACTTGATATCAATATGTTTAGATTGGTCATGAAACATTGGGTGTTATGATAGCCTTATACAACTTTGATTGTCACGGTATATTACGGTCAGATCTGGTACCTGATCAAATAATAGAGAAATTAGCTTCCTCAGCCATATTGCTTTGGTACACGCCTCACATGTTGTGATATATTTTGCTTCTATTTTGCTAAGTGCGACAGAATTTTGTTTCACATTGGCCCATGATGTCATAGTAGAGCCCAAACTGAAACACATCCATGAAGTACTCCTTATGTCTTCTGCACTCCCTACCCAATTTGAATCTATGAAACCATGAAGTTGTATATCACTGGATGAGATGTATCTTAAACCATAGTCTAGCATCCCACGAATATATCTTAGAACATGATTTACATCTATCCAATTCTCATGTCTCAGTTCCACCTGGAACTAGCTTAAGGTGTTTACAGCAAAGAAAATATATGGTCAAGTATTCACTAGATACATCAACAACCCAATCAATTGTCAATATAGGGACGGGTCTACTGGATCGGAATCTGAGTCTCTTAATTTTCTTATATATGTGTTCATAGGAGTGACCATGGATTTGCAATATTCACTGCATACTTTCCTTGTCCAAGGAAGATTTCACCATGCTTATGCCATACTTTTAGTCCCAAGTAATAGTGCATGACACCAAGATCTTTCATATCGAACTCATAAGCTAATTCCTTTTTACATTGGGTGATGAGAGACTCTGCACCTGTCAAGAATAAGTTGTCAACATATAACAGTAGAATCACAAGTGCATTTTTCACAACCTTGTAGTAGAGATTTGGATCTGCATGACTCTTAGAGAGACCAAGTATTATTAAGTAACTGTCAATTCTAGCATACCAATATCTTGGATCTTGCTTGAGTCCATACATGGATTTCTTTCATCTGCAAACACGAGTGTTTCCAGAATGTACTTTGAAAACCTTGAGGTTGTTCAATGTATACTTCTTCTTCAATTGCTCCATTGAGAAAAGTTATCTTTACATCCATCTGATGTAGACTCCATCCCATGGAAGAAACAAGAGACATAATGGCTCTAATAGAAGTATATATGGCAATAGAAGCAAAGGTTTCGTCATACTATTATCCCTCCTTCTGGGAGAACCCTCTAGCTACAAACCTTGCCTTGTATTTATCCATGCTTTTTTCTACTGCATGTTTGATCTTATAGACCCATTTTGAAGTTACCACTGATTTTTCCTTGGGTCTAAGCACGATTTCCCACATGTCATTTTTCATGATAGACTAGTATTCTTTTGCCATGGCTTCTTTCCATTGTTTCTTCTAAGATGCTTCTTCAAATGTGGTGGGTTCTTCATTTATAAGTTTTGTCATACATGTTGCATGGTTGGAGAATATTTTGGGCTTTTTTCTTTCTCTGAAGGTGCCACTTAGAGCTTTGAGTCTTTCTACTTCTTGTTGAGTAGCTTCAAGATAAGTTGGACATTTTCTAGTTTTGGGTACAATGACTGATTCAATAGGTTCACATTGTTGCATCAGATGATCAAGTTGTTGTGGTTCTTCTATAGATTTATTGAAATCCATCTTCTCATTGAAGGTTATGTCTCCTAGCATCCTCTCTGCCTCGC
>JZKD02S1672809.1:49160-63450 GCA_000966675.3 Picea glauca
GTCCCCTATGTGCACAAGCGTTAAGGTTCGCACACCTCCAGTAGGTCTAATGGTTGTCGGCTATCTACACTCAGATCTGACGGCTCAAATCCACTTTCTCTTGCTCTTTCCTCTGTGCATATGGACATGCTCTACAATCCATATCTCAACTCCTCAGTTGATCCAATGACATTTGTGCTCCTCCTCCTGAGCTTTGGCACCTTTCTTCCCAGCCTTAGAAGATTTCGATGCTTCAAAAGGCCTCGACCTTTTCCTCCTTTGCGAAGCCTATGACCTTGGGTCCCGCCCGCATTCTGGAAATTCTATCCCTTTTGAGATTGTCAGCTTTTCTTTATTTCTAAGGAACTCGGCCTTTCTCTGTATCTTCTTTGAAATATTTATGGTGTTCCTCCTGGCACACTTTCACTGTGCTCGACCTCCTGAGATTCTTTGAACTTGAAACAAGTTCACCCTGCACACACTCCTTGTGCTCTGACTAGCCTTCAAATGGCTCCCTCTCAACACTTCGTCCGAGTGTTGTCTTGGTGCATTCCTTGCATAGGTATTCCTCTTCTTTGAGCTCTAACTGCTTGGACCTCAAAGGTCTCTGTCTCTTCCATTCCTCGAAGAGATGCAAGTGCCCTCTAGAAACTTATGCTCAAGCACTCCTTGTGAGCCAACAGAGTATTTAACAAATTTGTAAGTATCTTCTCTTCAACACTTCTCCTTCCCCTGAACTCGAAATAGAGTTCCTTCTGTGCACTCTATGCACTCGCTCGATGCCCTCCTGGAAAAGATCTATAGAACCTATAGTGATTCTATCTTCTCTTATCCCTCCTTTGCACAGTCTTACCTCCAAGGTGTTCAGCAACCTTGAGGCTTCTCCTTAAGTCTAAGACTTCCTCTGGTGCACCCTCCTGGCATGTCTTTGTTTAAAATCTGTAGAAATCAGAAGTGCACTCATGCACTGGCCTTCAAAGTCCTCAGTACTCTGTCATGCAACCTCTTGCATGAAACCACAAAGAACCCAGACTGAAAATCAAATAAACTCACAGATAGATAGAGAAGTCTATCTATCACCTACATATGGAACCTAACATACATCTACATCATAAAATAACACACATATGGCATTCATTCATAAACACATAAACACACAAATAGTCTCATGTAGGAAGAACTTCTCTTTGTATTAATCTAAGAATGCTTGTACAAAGCTTACAAAAGCTTGGACTACAATAGAGTCTCGGCTCCTCTCTTTTCTCCTCTCTAATCTACCTATATGCCTCTCGTAGAACTATCTCTTTTTTTTTTTCTTTTTTTTGGTTTTAATGTGTCTAGATGAAAAGATCTTTTACCAAAAGGGACTCCTCGATCTCTTCCCTCCATCTCACCTACTCTCATAAATTACATTCAATTACATTCAATGGTTGTCTAGTCCGGATCGGATCTAGATCTTCATCCTGTCAACCATTTAAGGTGACTCTATCTATAGCCTACCCAGAAGCATGGCTTTGGCTCTACCAACCTTACAAACATTTAATTACAATTTAAAATTTTAAAATGAGAGGGTTGGCGCCTCTCTCCTCCATGAATTCGCATTGAATGCACTGGATGGCTGGCATGCTGCTGGGTGAAGCGATGCTCCTGCATCATACTCCACTACTGCAAAAATTTCATGAGCTCATGTTCATGATCTTCCCATCTCCACTATTGAAATCCACCTAGATCCCAAACTATCCTCTGGAGTTGTCCATCTGCTCCACTGCCTTGTTGTTGTTGTTGCTGCTACTACTTCTTGCCTGCTGCTCTTATAGGTCTTCCTCTACTCAGCATCCTACTACTGACATTTTCTTGCGTTGACCTCAACATCAGCCTCCTGATTTCTTCTATCACCTCTTCCAGCTCTTCCAATGGTTAGCTTTCCTTATGCTTCTCCCCTGTGCAATTTTCTCCATCCCTTGTGGCCTTGACTTGCCACTATGCTGCAAATTTTAGCTCTACAGTCTCTTCTTGACTGACCTATTGTTCAATCCTCTTCTTTGAAAGATTAGCTTCTTCCATTTCTCCTTGCACTGGTTCAACTCCAGCTTCCCCCGGCTACTCCCCAGACTGGAATTCTGATTCATCTTCTACTGCATGCCTCGGCGTTGCAGTCATCTGTTCAACTCCCTGGCTGAAATTTTCGAGCAATTTCTCTGAATGATCTTCTCCCAAAATATGCATGACTATCTACTCATGGAAATCATCTACTGGCTCTGGATGGTTCAAC
Organism: Picea glauca; assembly: GCA_000966675.3. Classification (NCBI taxonomy): domain Eukaryota; kingdom Viridiplantae; phylum Streptophyta; class Pinopsida; order Pinales; family Pinaceae; genus Picea; species Picea glauca. Next base: position 51,412 of record JZKD02S1672809.1, read on the forward strand.
CAATACTCCATCATCTCTAACTCCTCCTCCCATGGAGTGAGCATCTTGTCTGCATGCTCTTCTTCTGCTGGGGTAGACATCAGTATCTGCTCCTTGTCCTCCTCTATGACAGTCACATCTGGTTGTCCTTCTCCTATTATTGTTGCAACTACAACACAGGGTTTGGCCTGAACTGGGCTATATGGCAGGAATACCTCTATTCCTCCAATGATCAGAAGGCATCTTTGATCCCCCTCCATTAGCTCTCCTTGTTGATATGAACTCACCTCTGAGTTCATGATATTTTCAACCAATCTTATCTCGCCTCCCTTTCCCACTTGGAAATTTGGGATTTTTATCCTGCCCTCTTGGCAGTCTATGAGATCCTCCAATGATCCCATCTCATTTCCCACCTGGCAACTTGAAATTTCCTCACCGCCCACTTGGCATTTTCTGAGATCTTTGCTTGATCTCTCCTCCTCACCATCACTGAGACTCTTCCCAACTTCTAGCTCATAGATATGAGCCACTTCTTGTTCACTTCTGAGGCTTTCAACATGCCTCAACCATCCTCTCAACATCTTTCATTGTCCTCTAGAAAAAAAAATTCGAATGGGCCATTTTACCTTCTTCTTCATGGGCCACTCATACACCCAATGCTCTTTAGCATCCTGCTACATTTTAAATGCAAGCTTCTTCATTATTTCTCTTATCTCGCTGAGCTCTTGTCCTATATTAGCCTTTTTTTTCTATTGGGGGTCTCCTCTTGGACCACATTCATGGCCTTCAGTATCCATCTTTCCATTTCCACCTTCAAGAAAGAAATTGGTTCTTCTGGCTCAGCGCACCTTGCTATCTACAATTTGTTGCACACCCTGCAACAATCTTTCACACAGAGAACCAACACTCTGCCTTCCTCCAACTCCTAATACCATTGACAGTATCGAACTGTCTTCTTATTCACTCTTCCCCGGGCTACAAAAATCAAATATGTGCAAGCTCTGATACCAAAAGACGTAGACCCACCCTTCCTCAAGGTTCGCTGACCTCCTAGTCAAGGATCGTTCTTCACCCTTGATGAGCCGAAATGGCTCATTGGTTCCCTGCTATAACCCCTCGAACAGATCCACGGGTCCTTAAGCTAGACCTTTCCTACACAACTGGTGCTAGGCACAGGATCTCGGCCCATATGACCATGCGATATGACCACGGGCCAATATCCTTGGTGCTTTGTGCTTCGGTTTTGGGGATATGAATGCAACACGCTCAGTCCTTCTCACATTTGAAGCCCCAAAACCTTATTAGGGCCAAGAAAATGTCATTCCACCCTCATATGCAGACAATGAGACCACGCGCTATGAACTGGGTCCCAGCATGAACAATGCTTCTTTCCTCGCAAAATATCAACTCCCAAAAGTCAATGGCTAGATCAGATGGTCTAGATCTGTCACGATCTGACAACCTGTATTTCCCCTTATTTTTCGCATACCAGGGATTCGAAAGTCAAGGCTCGACTTTTCTCCCAAACTTCAGGAACCCTGATCTCTCAGTATTCAACCTACAACCCAGATCCCATTGGATCAATGACTCTAATCTCCTCTGAACTTTCAATGTCGGATGACCCTCCAGCTATCCTCCTTGCAACTTGGTGCGATCAAACAATATTCATGGTTTTGGCACCCCTCCCTGGGAGTGCTCCACCATCCATTTGAGACTCAATGAATCTCTAGCATATTCCCCTATGTCAACCCTTGCTTTGGATTTGACGTTTCATCATATTCCAGAAAATTCTCCGAACCCTGATGGCTTCTAAATATCTGCCACGCATCAGCTGAATGGATGCTCCTGACTTCTTTCAGGGTTTCATGACCCTCAACTCCGAGCATGATGTTCTCCAAACCCCGAAAGACGAAATATGAAGTCCCCCTGTGTGCATGAGAGTTAAGGTTTGCGCACCTCTGGCAAGTTTGACGATTGTCGACTATCTTCACTCAGATCCAATGGCTCAGATCTATTTTCTCTCACTCTTTCCTCTGTGCATATGGACGTGCTCAAAGGTCTAGATATCAGTTCCTCATTTGATCAAATGACAGTTGTGCTCCTCCTCCTGAGCTTTGGCATCTTTCTTCCCAGCCTTAGAATATTTTGATGCTTCAAAATGCCTCGACCTTTGCCTCCTCTACGAAGCCTATGACCTTGGGTCCTGCCTGCATTCTGGAAATGCTATCCCTTTTGAGCTTGTCAACTTTTCTCTATTTCTAAGGTGCTCGGCCTTTCTCTGCATCTTCTTCCAAAGACTTCTGGTGTTCCTCCTGGAACACTTTCTCTATGCTCGACCTCCTGAGCTTATTTGAACTTGAAACAAGTTCACCTTGAACACACTCCTTGTGCTCTGACTAGCCTTCAAATGGCTCCCTCTCAACACTTAGTCCGAGTGTTGTCCCGGTGCATTCCTTGCACAGATCTTCCTCCTCTTTGAGCTCTAACTTCTCGGACCTCAAATGTCTCTATCTCTTTCGTCCCTCGAAGAGATGAAAGTTCCCTCTAGCAACTTATTCTCAAGCACTCCTTGTGAGCCAACAGAGTATTTAGCAACTCTATAAGTGTCTTCTCTTCGACACTTCTCCTTCCCCTGAACTTGAAATAGAGTTCCTTCTGTGCACTCTATGCACTTGCATGATTCCCTCTTGGAAGAGCTCTATAGAACCTACAGTGATTCTATCTTCTCTGCACCCTCCCCTCCATAGTCTTACCTCCAAGGTGTTCATCAACCTTAAGGCTTATCCCTGAGTCTAAGACTTCCTCTAGTGCACCCTCCTGGCATGTCTTTGTTTGAATTCCGCAGAACTCAGAAGTGCACTCATGCACTAGCCTTCAAAGTCCTCAGTACTCTGTCATGCAACCTCTTGCATGAAACCACAGAGAACCCAGACTTAAAATCAAATAAACTCACAGATAGATAGAGAAGTCTATCTATCACCTATAGATGGAACCTAACATACATCTACAACATAAAATAACACACAGATGGCATTCATTCATAAACACATAAACACATAAAGAATCTCATGCAGGAAGAAATGCTCTTTGTATTAATCTTAGAATGTATGTACAAAGGTTACAAAATCTCAGACTGCAATAGAGTCTCACCTCTTCTCTTTTCTCTTCTCTAATCTACCTATCTGCCTCTCACAGAACTCTCTCTTTTTTTTTCTTTTTTTTTATGGTTCTAATGAGTCTAGATACAAAGATTTTTTACCAAAAGGGACTCCTCGAGCTCTTCCCTCCATCTCACCTACTCTCATAAATTACATTCAATTGCATTCAATGGTTGTCTAGTCTGGATAGGATCTAGATCCTTAGCTCATCAACCATTTAAGGTGACTCTATCTACAGCCTGCCCAAAAGCATGTCTTTGGATCTACCAACCTTACAAACATTTAATTACAATTTCAAATTTTAAAATGAGAGAGTTGGCGCCTCTCCTCCATGAATGCACGTTGAATGCGCTAGTTGGTTGGCACGCTATTGGGTGAAGCGATGCTCCTACATCACACTGCATTGGGACACATTGGATACTATAGAAAGTTTATCAAGGGATACGCATAGATAACAACATCTATGGAAAATCTATTAAAGAAAGATAGTAAGTTTCAATGGACAGAGGAATGCCAGCAGATCTTCGACACACTAAAGTAGAAAATGGTCACTACGCCTATTTTGGTTTTTCCAGATTGGAGTAAGGAATTCCATGTTCATGTCGATGCTTCATCCATTACATTGGGATCAGTTTTAGCATAGCCGGGTGCAAGAGATATTGACCACCCTATAGCCTTTGCTAGCAAGAAGCTTTCTACATCTTAAATAAATTATACTACCACTGAAAGAGAAGGCTTAGCTATGGTATATGCGCTGCAGAAGTTTAGACACTACTTGTTGGGAGGACATTTTAAGATGTTTATTGATCATTTTGCACTGAAGTACTTAGTCAACAAGCCAGTGTTGGGGGGAAGAATATACAAATGGCTATTATTATTCCAGGAATATGATTTTGATATTGTGGTCAAGCCAGGGAGAATGAATAAGGGACCTGACCACTTATCCAGGTTAGAACATGGAGAGGAACCTACCAGTTTGGATGATACACTACTAGATGCACAGTTGTTGTCCATCAGGAAAGTCGATGATCACTTCGTCGAGATATTCCAGTTCGTGTCCATAGGAATGGCACCTCATGAGTATACAGTTATTCAGAAGAAATAGTTGGTATTTTGCGCTGTAGATTTTCAACTTATAGTTGGATAGTTATATAATGTGGGACCAAATGAGATCTTGAGGAGATGCATTATGGAGGCAAAAATATCATTGATTCTTGCAGAAGCACATGAAGGCATCACAGGAGGAATTTATGCATGGAATTAAACAACACAGAAGGTTCTCAGAGCTGGCCTCTGGTGGCACACTTTACATAAGGATGCTAAGAAGTAATATAGAGATTGTGATGTATGCCAAAGGATAGGGAAGCCTTCTAGAAGGGATGATATGCCTTTAGCACCTCAGATAACATTACAAGAATTTGAGAAATGGGCTATTGAATTTGTGGGACCTATCAACCCACCAGAGAAGTGCACATGAGCTCGATACATCATCACTGCTACAGAGTATTTGACCAGATGGGTAGAAGCGAGAGAAGTTAAGGACTGTACTGCAGCTACAGTTGGGAAGTTCATCTTTGATGATATCACCAGATTTGGATGCCCGAATATTCTTATGAGTGATCAAGGCACACACTTCATCAATAAAACTATTGAAGCCTTGACTCAGGAGTTCGAAGTTCACCATCAAAAGAGCACACCATACCACCCATAAGCGAATGGTACAGTCGAAGCTTTCAATAAGATCTTGGAGAAACGCTGACAAAGATTTGCAATGTTAACATAGATGATTGGGATTTAAGAATTACAAAAGTGTTATGGGCCTATTGAACTACTTGCAAAAAGTTAACAACACAGACTCCCTTTAAGTTAGTTTATGGCCTGGAAGAAGTAGTAACTATGGAATATTTGGTTCCTAGTTTAAGAATTGTAGCATTTACAGGTATGGATGACACTGGTGATGTTCAAGACATGCTTGCGTAGCTGATAGAATTAGAGGAAGATAGGTTCATTGCAGGATTTCATCAGCAGGTACAAAAAGAACGTGAAATGTCTTACCATGACAGACATATCAAGAAGAAATCATTTAAGAAAAGATATTTGGTACTTTTATATGACAGCAAGTTCATGAAGCATCCAGGAAAGTTCAGGACACATTAGCTTGTACCATTCAAGGTTTTATATGTTACATAAGGTGGATATGCGCAGTTGAAGACTCTTAATGGAGAATGGAAGGATGGTTTAGTAAATGGGATCCGGTTGAAGTTGTATTGTGACAACCAACTGCCTCGCAGATCACAATAAAAACAAAGGAAGAAGGGTCTAGGTACTAGCTGCAGTTGAAATTGGGTACTAGACATAGAAAAGACAGTCTACACATGATAGGGAGGGACAAAGCAGAAATCACAGGTTGCTCCATGCAGTCTACAATCAAAGTGATACAGAAGGTTCAATCATGCAGTGACTCATGATGAGTCACATGTGAGTGTTAGGGGCTTATTGGCCCTTGGTCATGTATTGAGGAAGAAAACAAAGAATAAGGAAGAAGAAAGAAAAAGTATGAAATGCGCAGAAGGCACAGAAACCGAGGAAGGGTCAAAGTGGTTAAAGAAGCAGAAAAGAAGGAACGAAGTAAAGGAAAAGCAAGTCGTTGAAAGAGAATATCAAGGAAGACAAATCAACAAAGAAGATGGATCGTGGACAACTTAGCAAGCGGAAGAAGACACCAATGATTGCTTTGGAGCACCTTGCAAAGAAGAAGGAAGAACAGGTTGGTGAAGCCCTTAAAATGTGGGTTATGTGGACCTAGGGTTTTGGCACCTAGGGTTTTGGAATCTAAGGTATTGGCATCTAGGGTTTTGACACCTAGGCTTCGGTCTAAGGTTGTCTAAGAGTCATGAAATGTATAAATAAAGGTATAGAAGAGTTGAGAGGGTTGGTTATTGTTGGTCGATTGGTTGTTATTGTTGTTGGTGATAGAAATATTGAGAGATAGAACTATTTTGTTGTAAGAACATTCTTGTATTCTGGATCTTCAGCTGGGTGGGAAGATCAACCCTACAGCTAGGTGTGCAGGGGAGGGAGATAAAGAGGAAGAGAGAGAGAGATATGCAGCTAAGTGCCCATATAGAACTGTATGTTTTCATCTAATATATCAAGAAACACAGTTTTGTGGACGTAGCCCTAGGGAGAGGGTCAACCACGTAAATCTTGTTGTTCTTTATGGTTGATGTTGTGTTATTTTCTATCTGTAATACTATTATTGCATTATTGTTTCCCTATTAAAGATAGGAGGTATAAGATAACTTCGTGAAGCTAAGTGCAAGACTGTTAAAGAATCTCTAGGTTACATTGCATTATTGTTATGGAATCATTTTGAATTTCCTTTGGTTGTAGACACCTGTGTCCTGCAACCCCCTTATTGCTACTTCGGGTGAGACTTCATCTGCTTTGCAAGTGTTGCTGAAAGGGCCAGTAGTTAGGGTTTGTTGGTGCATTGTTTGAGTTGAACCCTGGGTCTGCCCCTGTGCCAACAACCTCCACTGTTCCAATAGAAAGTTGTGTGTGAGGAGTGGCTTTGTGTGCAAGAAAGTGACAAGTGTAAGAACTTCTTGTGGTCCTTGCAAATATTCTTTACCTATATTACTATGTGTCTTTGGTACAACCTTGCAGAATATTTAAAGCCCTAAAGAACTAGCAATGTTGAGATATGGGTCCTACAAATCCTTTAAACTCCCTAAAATGTTCTCTATACTAAGAAAGCCTTGAATCTATCCTAGATTTGTAGACATGTGGGCATGTATGGGCCCATTACTTTGATCTTTAAACTTCCCTAGATTTTGATATAAACTAAGAAATCATTTTAAGAAACTATCCTAAGATTGCAAACATATGGGCATGTATGGGCCCTTACAAAGTTTTAAAATGATTTCAAAAAATTAAGAGGAACCCTAGGGGGGCTTTGTCCTCTCCTAAAGATTTTTTAAGGGAGATGAAGTGTCCTTTTAACCACCTTTCTGATTCCCGAGATCACACAAGGGTGCGGGGGAAGAGAATACTTTAGGGTTAAAATTAAATTCTAGTCCCAATTTAGGGGATTGTGTATGAAAGCAACAACTTCAACTTAAAATTCTAAAATCCAAATGAGCCATCCATGTGGAAACAAAGAAAAAGAGGAGAATAGTGATTCTTTTTACCCCCTAAGTGTCTATGTTAGCTAACCTTTATTATGAGAAATGATTCTAAGTGGAGTGTAATTTCCTTACAAAGTGCATGAAAATAAAAATATGAAGGATAGGGGCCCTCAAACCATTCATAAATACCCTTACAATTTTGAAAAATTGGACTTATGCACAGGTTACAGTTCTGACAGGTGTGCAGAGGGCGCACAATGCAAAAAATGCACAGAGTAATGAATCATGTTTCGAGCACAATGCGCATCTGTGGGCCTAAAAATCTAAGCACTTCTTGTCACGCATCGAGGGAGACATTTCTAAGTGAAATACTCCTTCCTCAACTCTAAATTTTGACTTTGGCAGGTTGGGCTAGGCTGGTTTTGGTACCTGCAAGTCAAAAAAATCAAAATGAAGTGCTCTCAAGGCTCAAATAGGGAGGAATTTGATATCGATCCCCAGTATGGTCGCCAATATGTTGTGTTGGTTTTGTCACTTGGGTGAGCAAAACAACAACACTTACATGTTTAGGTAAGCCTGCTAAACAAGAAATAAGCTTGTGAGTGGGTTAGACAAACCAAACACACATGAAAAAAAAAATACAACTAAAAACAACTAATAAATAAATGTTAGAAAGCTTGGGAAACTTAGAACCATGAAAATCAAACAATGACTAACATAATGCTACCAATGGATCAATAGATTGGTAGGAAAAACACCGTAGAGGAAGGAAGGGACATATGAATCCCCTCTTCCTCCTTGGGAGGGCTCTTGAGTTCCCTAATTGAGAGGTCTTCTCTCCTTACAATGGAATAAATGAAAAATGGTGAACAAAAACAATGTATATTCCCTCAAGAGATGAGTGGAATGGCCTATTGCAATGGTGCTTGAAGGCTTCAAAGAGAAAAGAGGATTCTCAAAGAAGAATTATTGCAGCATAACAATACTTTGAAGATCTTGGTTTCTTAGCACACCCATGGCTCTTATTTATAGCATCCATTCATGGAAAAATGTAATTGGTTCATAGTGTGAACAAAGGGGCCTTTTAGGGAACCCTCTAGACCTTAACCAGCCTCCAAGCTAGATTTCGCTTAGATATGAGTGTCAAATCATGTTGGGGGTCAGACTAGAAGTGGTTGAGGGGCCGACAAGATCCATAAATGTGTCATTCATAGAAGTGCGTGGATTTTCTTGTAGATGGTCGTGTATTTTGCACACAATGCCTGTTGAGGCATGTGTTGGTTTGTGCATTATGCACAAGGTGCATGCGCTTCCTTTGGTGAATTTGCACACTTTAATTTTTTAGCTAATTATATAGTTTTTTTTCCTTTTGATGGCCTTTGGTGTTGTAGGTGGACTAATTGTTGCTAGCATTGATGTGTTACTTCAACCATTGTGTGCAATGTTGCGGACAATTTTTTAGTGATAACAATTAGTACAACAGATCATCTAGAGTTAGATGGAAAAACACAAAGGACTAACAAGATAATTGAGGACATGCTTAGAGTGTATGTGATGGATCAACCATCAAAGTGGGAATCTTATATCCATTTAGTTGAATTTTCCTACAATAATGGGTATCATGCCTCATTGAAAATGAGTCCATTTGAGGCATTGTATGGCAGAAAATGTAACACACGAGTGAGTTGGGATAATCCAACAGATAGAGCAGTTGTTGGGCCAGAATTGTTTGAAAGAAATGGAAGATCAAATGGAAAAGATAAAGGAGAATTTGAAGGCTTCCCAGGATAGGCAGAAAAATTATGCAGACACAAACAAAATTTTCAGAGATTTTAAAGAGGTAGAACACGTTTTTTTGAAAGTGAAGGCAAAGAGAAGTTCTCTAAGATTAGGAAGTTGCTTGAACTTGGTAGCAAGATATTGTGGTCCTTTTGAAATATTATAAAAGAGAGGTCTAGTTGAATACATGTTACTTTACATGCATCCATGAGAGTGCATAATCTATTTCATGTGTCATTGTTAAAGAAATATGCCTTTGATCCTAACCACGTAATTGATTGGAATGTGATCGAGGTGGAGAATGAAAGGGATTTTCGGGTGAAACCAGTACGCATCCTAGACCGGGAATTCAAAGTGCTCAGGAACAAATCCATAGGGTTGGTAAAGATTCAATGGACCTACTATGGTTCTGAATATGCTACATGGGAGAATGAAGAAAAGATGCGGGAAGAATACCTGCAAATTTTTTATAGTTTTGAAGAAAACATAATGCAAGATTCCATTTTGAGCAACTAAAATTCTAAAACCACATCTTTGAGTCCTAGCCAACTATGTTGGGGACCTTGATAAAATAATGGCTCATTCCTTGGGTTAGCCTTGATAAATGGATGGTACATCCCTCGGGTTATCCCTGATAAATGAATGGTGCATTCATGGGGTTGACAAGTTGAGAGGAACATGTGATTATGGTCAGAGCTACTGTTGGAGTTGTTAAATTGCAAAATTTTTATTTCTAAGTATTGTGATGTAAATTTGCATATATGTATATCAGCATATAGTGCACCGAGGATGGGGCACAATTATAGGGGAGGGGGAATGTAACATCCTCACTATAATCCCCAATTTAATTAATGCTTATGTAGATATAATATGTGTCTACGGCCAAACAATGTAATATGTGAATTGTATTTCAGTGTTTTAATAATAAAATGTGATGCTAGCCGCTAAGGGGACATGAGCAAGAAATGGAGACTGAATTAATCCACAAGAGGGGGGGGGCGGGTGTCTAGAATAATGTCCATGAGGGGTCCAAGGGGGTATTACCCATGTATATTGATTTAACCCATTTTCATAAATCTACTATTTGTATATGAACCTTCCCATTTCTTATTGAGTGTTCCCAAAGCCAATCATTGAATACATGTAAGAGGGTGGGTGTGAGTGGTCACATCCCAAAGTTATTGGGCACATGAGAGTTGAGTACAATTAGCTTGGGGAAGAGTGTGAGTCAACAAATGCAAGTCAAAGAGATGAAATTTGTATGGGTGGGAACATCAATTTTAGTTAGTCCAGTTTTGTGTGTGAGAGCCAAGGGGAGAGCAAGAAACATAGCTTGAAGTTGACACAACCATGGAGGGTGAATTCTAGAGAAAGCTGAAGTATAATTAGAGCGAATTGGAGCTAGAAAAATGAAGAGTCGGGTTTCCAGGCCTAAAGAGTGAACTCATGGGTGATTTGCACTACAACAACAAGTGTTTGTTATTGGCTTGTTGATTGTTTTCCTAGCAGCAATTTCCCTTTAGTTACCAGCTGAGAGATTCCTAGTTGTTTGTGCCAGAGAGGCCTTGATAAAGGAATGGGATGCTCGAGGGACTGGCATTGATGAAGGGGTACATTCAATGGGTTGGACGGGTCAAGAGGAAGAGAGATGGTGGAAAATTGGGATAGTTGTAGGAAAATATCAGTTGGGTTGAGAGTTTTATGAGCTATGAGTGGACTATGAGAGACCGCCCTCTTTTATGGATTGCTAGACATAGCTCGGGGGTGACTGGTTGTTGAGATTTGGAATAGTCAATCTATGGTTGGGTGGAATGTCCATCCCAAACAACTGGTTTCACAAATGTTGTGAAAAGATAAGTGTTTATCTTATTGTTATGTTAAATTATGTGTTTAATTGTTGTGCATGAAATATGTGTATTTGAAAGTGATTTATATGCTGCTATAATGAGTTGTTTAGTTGTATTTCATGTTGATTATTAGCATGTTGTAGATGCTTCTATTTTGTGGTTCTGGACAGTAGCTAAATCTGTTCTAAGTCACAGTTGTAAGTTACAGGAAAACAACTAACTGTAAATGAATTAATTTAGTTAGAAGAAATTTCATTTTTAAGAGTATTATGCACCGCAATGTCACTCTGATGGGTTGGGGGACGTTGCAATATTCCATTTGCATAACCATCCATCATTCACTTTCATTGGTGGACCAAGCCGTAACTAGTAAAACCACAACCAGTAATGGTTGTCGGGCCAGAATCTAGGTTCCCTATTTCAAACAATGAGAGGTCTAATTGGGACTTCTTTCCAAGGGTAACCCCTGCTATTGACAAAGGGAGATTTTAGACCCATCAACGGGTTCCAAACCTTTCCTCATGTATTTTAACCTAAAAGAAGTTTTCATTTCAAAGAATTTGATCCCTCTTGATACATGATAAAACAAAAATTAAGATGAATCTACGTTGAATTAATTAACAATGCATATCTATTATCTACTTGGATTAAGTAATCCAAACTCACACAAAAATATTTTAAACATATTTCAAATTAGATTTATTTAATTTTAATTATATAAAAAAAAAGCCCTTTTTTTTCATATACCTAGTTCCTTTAATTACCACATATTAGAAGTGTTATACTTTCAACTAATTTATATTTTTAATTCATTTAGAATACTTGTATCAAGGACAAATTAATATTTTTAATTCATTAGACAAATTAATATTTTTAATTCATTAGACAATTTTATATTTTTAATTCATTTAGAATACTTAATATCAAGTACAAATTATGATTCAATCACTAAAACGATCTTATGGAATAAGATTTTTTTCCAAATATGTTCCCAAAAAAACGTTGCACCACCCTATTGGTTTTTGACAACTAAAATGTCAAGTTGGTAAGGTATCTCATATCAAAAAATGCATATATCTATAAAGTTATCCCAAGGTGGTAAGATATCTCGTATCAAATAATTCATATATCTATAAAGTTATCCCA
>JZKD02S1672809.1:63500-89492 GCA_000966675.3 Picea glauca
AAGAGAGACATAGCAAAGGGGGAAGGTTTTTTTATAGGATTATAAAATTGGTTGGGGGACGTTTAGGCTCAATTTTACTAGGGAACAATTGGATTAAGGTGGGTGCCCTTGCTTGCCTCTATGAGTTCATAGGCTTATACTTTGTTCCTCAAGTTCTGTGCATGGTTTATTTCTTAAAAGCACACGTCCTAGTCTGTTTCTCTGACTTTATGCATTGCTCTGTTTCAAGGATTGGTTTTCAACGTTGTTCTGGTCAATTTATTTGTATATGAGAAGTGTCATATTTTAGGGAGAAGTGTCATATTTTCCAGAGACTTTGACTAGTAAGTGTTAGGATATATGAGAATGCATTTTATAATTTAGAGAAAACAATAATCAATTACCATTTGGGTGAAGTGGGGAGTCTCCAAAAACTACTTTGACTAAGTGTTAGGATATATGAGGATGCATTTTATAATTTAAAAAAAACCATAATCAATTGCAGTTTGTTCATTGTCATAATTATTATAGATGGTCATAATTATTATAGATTGAAAAATGATGATGAAATTCATTGCATGCTAATATAATTTACAGTGAGTTTTGAATTTTTTATTTAAATTACATAAGTTATTTTTTTAATTAATAAGGTAATTTTGTATTTCAATTTGGAGTCTAGTTAAGTTGTGATTTTAAATTAGATTATTATTTTAATTATTTTTTATTTATTGCTTTTTTAGTTAATAAGAAATGTGCTTTTGAGGTGACATAAATTTATATCTTGAGTAAGGTTTTATGGTCTTCATTTTGCATCAAGAGAAGCGAGATGTATTTTACAACTCAATATTAGGGAGATGCATCATGTCCATTCTAACAGATGACATGACATGTGGAATAAGTTGACCCAATATCATAATTAAAAAAATAGCAACCTAATATAGATGAGATATGTGACATCCATTCTTAATAATAATAATAATAATAAATAAATAAAACTGTATATAAAAAGAAAATGTATTAAAATAATAATTCACACACACTAATGTAAATATATCTTAACTTGAGATATTTTAAATAGCAAGAGTTATACATTTCAATTTATTTTATCCCTCACGACGCTTAAAAGATCAAGAGTTGAGATGAATTTACACTAGTTTATATGTGAATGTTATGATCCTTGTTCTGAGGTCTAAATGATAAACAATATATCCCAAAATATACCAAGAAATCTCCAATATCTTATTAAATCCAAACCCCTCATGGTAAGGTAACACCATAAAATAATCATTTTATGGAATGATAAAATATTGTCCACTTACCTCTTTGAGGAGGCAACCTCCAAATGAGCAATGCTCCAATATAGTAATAATTCCTTCATATATCCTATAAGGAGGACTCGTTCCTTGTTTATAGTTATTTAGGAGAACCTAATCCTACCTATCAATGGCCCCTACATTAATGATTGGTCATATTACATTTATTGAATGATAACTACCTAGTGGATCTTATTTTAAAATAACTAACATAGTGGATCTAGTTAACATTACAATAATGACCACCATACCTACCCTAATATTAACCATAATGGGCTCTTAAGCCCTCATTATATTAATATAGGGATCCCACCTTTGCACTCTACTTCAAAAGGTATTTCCCTAAATACTTGTACCTGTGATGTTCATTTGTAAGCCAAGATCACATGTATGGGATTTCCCTCCACACTAAGAAATGTGTCAAAAATATTGGCTCTCGGTTATTGGTGTTGCCCTAAATGTTGAGAATAAGTAGTTCAAGAAGTGTGTCCATAATCCTGGGTCCCATGTATGTCTACACATGTTGGCTACCCATTGAAAGCACATGAAACCAATGAATGGATGAGTGCTTTGCTCAAAATGCTCAACAAGGTCATATGTATCTAAATATCCTTCCTCCTAATTATTAGGAACATTCTAAATAAACATATCATCCATATAGCCACAAAAGGGCAGTTGTGGATTTAGAGGTAAATCTACTACTACAGAATAATCAAACTAAACTCTAGTATTTATAAGATACTCATGACTTCCCTCATTGATGTTCACTTCATATGAAGAGGTGCATTCATCAAAGAGAAGTTGAAAGTAGTTGTCTTCACATAAGTGAAAAATGTTAGTATACCATTCTTCACAAGCTTCTTCTAAATCATACCATGTAAATAATTCTATGGCATATTCTTTGTTACATTTGAATTCAATGATATATTGATTCCATTAATATGTCATCATGTTTGTGTTGTTGTTACACTATGGTTTTGAGGATGCAACTTGAAATAGTTGTAACTTCTGCGTTACTTCTCAAATTCGTTATTATGACCCCAACTTGGAAATGACACGACCAATTTGTGTCTAATGGAATTATTGTCACTATAATTTGATTCATAAATAAAGAGATAATCACACTATAGGAATTTCCTCTAAGAGTTTTAAGACCCCAACTTGAAATGGTGTAACTTCTGCAACACTTCTCAAAATATATATTATGGCCTAAATCTAGAAATGGCATGACCACTCTATTTTTGATGGCATCAATGAGACAATAATATGGTTAATAGACAAAGAAAAAAGTATAGTTGTTAAGGCCACAACTAAAAATGGTGATAACTCCCACTATATTTTTTAGAATTGTTATTATAATCCCAATCTAGAAATGGCATGGCCACTTTGTATCAATTTCCATTGGTGCAAGTATGATCTAGTTATGAAATGGAGGAAATATGTGGTAGTTGAGTTTCTCATTCTCAAATTTCCAAACCCTAAAGTAGGTCTAGGTGCAACTATGATATAATTAATTGGACAAGAGAAAAACCTACCCTATGAAAATATGCAAAAAGAAAAATAATTCTTTCCCTTGGACCAAGAAAGTGCTCTGATACCACTTTTTATGATCCTTAATGTTGAAGATGAATAACAAAATAAAATCCATGAATATCCTAGGAAAACTTCAATATGTCAGTAGATCCAAAACCTTAAGGTAGGGTAACACTCTATAATAATCCTTTTATGGAAGGAGAAAATATTATTTATGTGCCTCTCTAAGAGGAAGAGAAATGCTCCAATACAATAGTAATTACTTGACATATCTCGTAAGGAAGATTCCATCCTTATTTATAGTTACCTAGCAAACCCTAACCCTAACCACTAGTTTCCTCTGCATTAATGACTAGACTATATTGCACTTATTGAATGCTAACTACCTAGTGAATCTTATTTAACAATAACCAACACAGTGGTCCTAATCCACGTTACATTAAATGACCACCATACCTATCCTATCATTAATTCTAATGGGTCTTTGCAACCCCTTTTACATCACTAGTAGAATACCACTAGAGAAAGTTGATGTTTTTTTCCATTCTTCCTATTCTCTAGTATTCATGTTTTAAATATTGGAAAGTCTCCAAAATTTTACTTCTTAAGGGTTGTGATTGCCTCAATTACCATTGAAATAGTTTGAAATAATATAATAGGGTCTGCTATTTAGCATTTGTTGTTGTATGTGGTTCAACATTTGAATTTTCAATTGAGGTTTAACAAGAGTAATTGCACCGAGAGAAGAAAAATGGTCTTATAGTTCAAGATGGAAGTTATATGTCACATTACATTGCATAATGATAAAATAAAATAAAAAATAAAAAATTAATGTTTCACCTCACTTTATGTTGTCGAATAATATCACTTTACTTATACAAGTGATGCCTATAGGAATCACACCATTAGTAGTCTTTCATAAATACTTTTTTTAACCTCATATCTATGAAAACATGGAAAAATATATTAGGTTTTGTGTTGCGTACATCACTTCTAAATAGGCTAACATGAAGAGGGAACTATATACATCTCTCCCTATCCCTCAATACCCACGAGAGTTTATCTCCATATATTTTTTAATAGTTCTGCAAACAATGCATATAAACCATTATCATGTATTCATTGTTGTTATCATGTATTCATTTTTGTTGACATGTTATTAAACATGGAGTTCTAATTCCTTAAAAAATGATTCTCTCATGACAAGTATTATGAGTATGTTCTTTGGACATATGTTTAGATCAATTTTGAGTTACTTACATCCATTATGTCATACGAAGATCCCAAATCAATTTCAAATTTTTGGAAGTCCCTTTGAAATAAGTTGGACAAGGTTTGGCATGCCCATAGCCTTTCACCAAAAACATATGCATAGCTCAATGTTCTGAACAAATCTCTTGCACATTTTCTACTCATGTACAATCATCACCACTCGACACTTGAAATAATAATATATATTTGAAGCAGTTCAACTACAACAATGCTCACCACAACACTACTTATTGTAATATGATTGAAATATGCTTTCATTTCAACCTTCAACACCCATTAACATGGCTTATCCAATGCCACAAGTTGTCAGAACTTTTTCATAATCCTAGAAAGAAATTGACAATGTAACACACTTCATAGAGAAGATCTATAATGCCCATTGCCATGTTAATAACATTTTGTAGTAGATAGAAGATAAGTATAAGAAACACCTTGATAAGTATAATATCCCATACAAATTTTTAAGTTGTGTATTAGTATTCAAAAAGGAATATTTAAGTGATCACTTAGGATGTTCAAGGAACTACAATGCAATCCATACATGACTAATGAACATTGTGGCAATAACATAGAGATTAATATCGCATATTACTTTTGTATGCACCTAA
Organism: Picea glauca; assembly: GCA_000966675.3. Taxonomy (NCBI): domain Eukaryota; kingdom Viridiplantae; phylum Streptophyta; class Pinopsida; order Pinales; family Pinaceae; genus Picea; species Picea glauca. The sequence goes on from JZKD02S1672809.1 coordinate 68,206, forward strand.
TTTTCAATGTGGATCCTTTACAACCTTATAGTCCTCGACTTATTTAGCATAGAACTATCTTAATTTTTTAATATGATGAAATTATTGGCAAGATGATCTAACACACTCACAATAAGGCCACTAAATTCTTTATAATTGTTAAGGTGGGCTAGTTCCTAGCATATGTTAAGTACTTCGCACTTGATTAGGTACAAAAAAATTTTACTCATTTTCTTGGTAGCATCAAAGAAATGGAGGCCGTGTAGGCCAAAAATTCTTAGGATGATGTAATGGGGGTCATTGATCACTGTATTTTTTCAAGTGTTGTCATTCTACAATTTCAACAACTTGTGTATTTGCAGGGGATGAGAGGGAGATCCATTTGTTGTCAGTGTCAGAGGGGGGAAAGGACGAGAAATAAATGGCAGAGATCAAGGGATCTCGCGAACTTGGAGGTTCGCAAGGTGGCAGAGATCAAGGGATCTCGTGAACTTGGAGGTTCGCAAGGTGAGAGCCCAAAGGTTGGGTGCTCCAAGTCGCGAAGTTGCAAAATCGCGAGGAGCGAGGACAACCATTAGATCTAGAGAACGAGAGGACCGTTGGATCAGGAACCCCATCGCCTATTGTGCATTCAGGGTTTCAGAGGATGAGAGGGGTCACTTTCGACATCAGAGGTCACGAAGTGCCGAGAGCGGAGGCTCGTATGGACATGTGGAAGAGCCATAAGGTGGGGTACGCATGATAGATAGGCAGACATGCATTGCCTAGAGAAAGGATTCAATGCTCCGTTGATTTCTCGCGTCTCGCGGATTCACGAGATAAGAGCGTGAAGGCTCGGTGCTTCAACCTGCGAGGTTGCGAATAGCGAAAAGCGTCAAGGGAGGAGTTAACCTAACACTAACTTATCGTGTCTCAGGAGATCACAATAGGAGGGCACGAGAGTTTGACCCATGAACTCACGAAGGTGCGAGTTGCGAGAGGCGCTGGCATTTAAGGCTAGCCGGTTTTCATGCGCGGAGGGTGCTAACAGAGGAAGAGCTATACCCGTATCGGCAATTCGGGTATCATGAGATTGGGAAGGAAGAGTCGGGAGTTTCGAATCACGAACTCATGAGTTGCGAGTTGCAAGCACCTTTGGAATCGGGCCTTGGTCATAGCACTGTGGTCGCTGGGGAAAGGTGGAGCTCACGCCTAGTGTTGTTTGCATAGGGGAGCTTTCTGAAGGACTTGTGGATCGATTTGAAAGGAGATTCCAGCAGGGACTCCGAAAGAGCCACTTCGGCTCATGAATTAAACTGAACGATCCTTAAGACCGGGAGGTCGCACAAAGACTCTGTCGAGGAAAAGGTGGCGCCTATGTCAGTTTGGTATCAGAGCAGGACTTCATCTGTAGATTTCAGGTGAAGTGAAGAGGAGAAGAAGACAATCAAGAGGACTGTAGGAGAAGCAGAAACACTCAAGGGTGTAGAGTGACAGCAACAGATTTTCCAGCAGGGAAGACAGGGACAGCGATATGGCTACTAAACGCTATACAAGTGCTGGAAGGAAAGATCTAGAGATGATGAGCGAAGCCGAATGGGGTGAAGAACTCGCTGATATGAACGTGAGGATGGATGAACTTGCATTGGAGATGCAGCAGAATACTAGGTCAAGATGGGTATATGAATGGCCCATGAAGACAAAGATAAAATGGCTAGTCAAGTAGTTGATGGTCATAAGATAGTGTAGACTGTTAAGAGGGTGGTTGAGGCATGTTGAAACCCTCAACAGACTAGAAGAAGGGGTTTATATATGTGAGCCAGAGACTGGGAGAAATCTCGGTGATGCTGAGGATAAAATGGGATCGGCTGAAGATCTCAAGAACTGCCAGGAGGTCAGAGAAGAAATTCCCAATTGTCAGGTGGGAAAAGAGTTGAGATCACTGCGGGATCTCACAGACTGTCATGAGGACAGCCGGGGAATTTCACATTTCCAGGAGGGCAATGGATCGAGATCGTTGTGGGATCTCATGGACTTCCAGGAGGGTAGTAGTAAGTTTCCAGTTTGCCAGGTGGGTAAGGGAACAGAGATGGGATCATTTGATCTCATAGACTGCCAGGAGGACAGCAGGAAAATCCCATATTGCCAGGTGGGCAGGGATGAGTAGATGAGACTATCTAAGGGTCTTATAAACTCAGAGGTGAGTTTGGATAAGAAGATACAACTGACAGAAGAGGAAGATCAGGTGAATCTTCTAATGATTGGGGGAATTTAGGTATTCCTACCACATATCCTAGGGGAGGCAGATATCTGTGTTGCATATGCAACAATAGAAGCAGGACAACCAACTGAGACTATCAAAGAAACATTGGAGCAGACATTAGAAGCTACCCAAGCAGAAGAGGAAGATGAGCATTCCGAGGAATGACTCAATATTTTCAGCTAGGAAACTGAAAAGATTACAACATTGGAGCTTACAGAAGTGGAGGAAGAGGAAGAAGCACACAACATTAGTTTGGTTGATCTGTATGAAGAGATTGAAGCCCTGGAGAGAAGGGTGATAGTGCAGGGCATACACATCCAACAGGTGAAGTTGGAAGCAGATGAAGAAGGCATGGGAGGTCACAGTGATCTACCCAATTGCAAAAATTGTTTGCAGCTAGGGAGACTGCATGAACAGGGCCAACCACTGGAGCAGCTAGACAAAGTGATTGAGGAGATTAGGGAGATGATGTTAGGGTCAATAGAAACTTTTAGCAAGGAGAAGTTGAGCAGAAGGAAAGAGGCAGCAGCAACAACGTAGAAGCAGTAGCAGCAGCAAGGAAATGGAGTAGATGAACAGCTCCAGAAATTTGTTTGGGATCCAGGAGGATTTCAATAGCTGATACGGGAAGCTCATGAGTAGGAGCTCATGAATTTTGCAGCTGAGGAGTATGATGTAGGAGCATCTCTCCACGTCAGCCAACCATCCAACCAACCACGTTAGCACGTGCATTCAAGGCTGAAGAGAGGCGCAACCCTCATTTTCAAATTCAAATATGAATGTAATTAATGTTGTAGGTTGTTGAGCCATGGAGTTGTGCCTTTGTGCAGGCATTAGAGTAGGTAGGCCTTTAATGTTTGTAAGGTTGAGATCTAGATCCGATTCTGGTCTAGACAACCCATTTAATGTAATTGAATAGGGTAGGTAGATTGGAGGGAAGAGCTCGAAGAGCCCCCTCATGTAAAATATCAATTTCGATCTCATTTTGTAATAGTTTTAGGAAGGAGAGAGCAGAAGAGAAAGAGACGAGATTCTGTTAAAGTCTAAGCTCAGGGACACCTTTGTAAAGAGGCATTTGCATTAATATAAACAAGAGCAAATTTTCCTGCATGTTTTCTGTGTTATGTGGATGCTTCATTGTGTTCTTTTATGTTGTAGATGTATGTTGTAGGTTTTCATTTGCAGGGAGTCATTTGATTTTCAGGCTTGAGAGGTTCTTTGTGGTTTCATTCCAGGAGGGTGTGATAGAGTACTGCGGTCTCTGAATACCAGTGCATAGATGCACTTCTGAACTCTGGGGATTCAGACAAAGACATGTCAGGTGGGCACAGAAGCTGAAGTCATTAACTCAGAGGAAGACCTTTGCGGTTGTTGAATACTTCAAGAGGCAAGGCTGTGGAGGAACACAGTTGCAAACAGAATCTCTGAGGAGTTCTGTAAAACTCTGCCAGGTGGGCATTGACCCAGTGCAAGGAGTGCACAGAAGAAGAACTCTGTTGTGAGTTCAACTGAAGTGAGAATCACTAAGGATTCTGAGAGCTCTGCCAGGAGGGCATTGAGTAGGTGCATAGGGTGCACAAGAGAGGATAGAACTGCTAGATGTTCTGTAAGAAGATACTCTGCCAGGTGGGCATAGAGTAGATGTGCAGACATGCATAGGAAGAGAACTCCTTGAGTTCTGTAGTTGAAGGAAGAATCCACTAAGGGATCTTCGTAGGGTTGTTGAACACCCTGTAGACTCAGTAAGAGGTTTCTTAAGCCGAGGATAGCTAGGAGGGAATCTAAATTCTCTGTCTGCAGGAGAAGAAAGAAGGATAAAATCCCTTAGGGGTCTGAGTATTTGAAAATCTCAGAAGAGATAACACTTTGGGTGCAAAGACTCTGTAGGAGTGCAGAAGTCAGAATCCTTCAAGGATTTGGGACCAAAGCTCGGGAGGAGTAGCATTTCATACACGCAAGCGAGGATTCAAAGTTGTGAAGCTTGTAGAGAAAAGAAACAAAGGTCGAGGCCTTTGAGAATTTGAAATTCTTCCAAGTCTGGGAAGAAAAGCGCAAAGCTCAGGAGGAGCGACAACTGCTGTCGGATTAAGCTGAGGAGATCTGGACCATTGAAGGATTTCACATCCAGGGAGCAGTGGAGGAGCACAAGAGCAGGAGAGAATCTGAGCCATTGGATCTCGTTCAGAATCGCCAAAAGCCGTTAGATCTGTCGAGAGTTGCACGAGGGTTAGACCTCACGCATAGAGTAGTAGAGTGAAAGTCCTGAAGGCAGTGATATCGGGATATCAACATTCGGGAGTTCGGGAGTCCGGAGGATGAGAGTCCGGGCACTTGACATCAGAAATCATGAAAAGGTGAAAGAATCTGAGCCGTCTGTCTGTGGGAGGACGCGTGTCACGGAATCGTCCATTTCAGAGATTCAAGCACCAGGACTCACAGAGGTGAGCATCTTGACTTCGCGAGTAGCGAAGTACCAAAGAAATCTGAGCAGTTCGTCTGAGAGAGGACGCGTGTCACGAGATCGCCCATATCGGGGATTTGGACATCGAGATTCATAGAGGGAAGTCTTTCAACTTCACGAGCGACGAAGTCGCGAGAGGATCGGGACCATCCATCTGAGGAGGACAGGTGGCAAAGATCAAGGGATCTTGTGAACTCTAAGGTTCACAAGATGAAAGCCCAAAGGTTGGGTGCTCCAAGTCGCGAAGTTGTGAAATCACGAGGAGCAAGGACAACCATTGGATCTAGAGAATGAGAGGACTGTTGGATCAGGAACCCCATCACCTATCGCGCATTTGGGGTTTCGGAGGTTGAGAGGGGCCACTTTCAACATCAGAAGTCGCGAAGTGCCGAGAGTGGAGGCTCATATGGACAAATGGCAGAGCCATAAGGTGGGGTCCGCATGATAGATAGGCATACACGCGTCGCCTAGAGAAGGGATTCAACGCTCTGTTGATTTCTTGCGTCTCGGGGATTAACAAGATAAGAGCATGAAGGCTCAGTGCTTCAACCTGCGAGGTTTTGAATAGCGAAAAGTGTCAAGGGAGGAGTCAACACGGTGCTGACTTATCACGTCTCCGGAGATCGTAACAGGAGGGAACGAGATTTTGACCCATGAACTCATGAAGGTGCAAGTTGCGAGAGGCACTAGCATTTAAGCCTAGCCGATGGTCATTTGCAGAGGACGCTAAAAGAGGAAGAGCTATACCCGTATCGACAATTCGGGTATCACGAGATTGGGAAGAAAGAGTCGGGAGTTTCGACTCATGAACTCGCGAGTTGTGAGTTGCAACATTCGCCTTTGGAATCGGGCCTTGGTCATAGCACTATGGTCGCTGGGAAAAGGTGGAGCTCGCGCCTAGTGCTATTTGCACAGGGGAACTTCTTGAATGACCTGTGGATTGATTTGAAAGGAGATTCCAGTAGGGACTCCGAAAGAGCTGCTTCGGCTCATGAATTAAACTGAACGATCCTTAAGACCAGGAGGTCGTGCAAAGACTCTGTCGAGGCAGAGTTGGCATCTACGTCAGTGCGCGTGGGTTTAGGACGAACAAACATGTGGTACACACACATTTGTGCACTATCAGAACTCTCAAAATGCCTAGTCTTCGCATTGTGCATGACTGTTTATGATTTTTCCGCGCACCTATCTTAAATTTGCAAAAATTGTAAGGCTTGAGTTTCCCATTGCCACTCAGTGGTTTAGATTTGATTTTATCACTTTGTAAAAGCCATCACAAGTAGGATGAGATATCATTATTTCATACATAAACCCCACATCACGCATAGATAATTAGGAAGATCAAAAGGAACCACAATATGTTTGATTTCCTTGGTTTCCATATGGATGAATTAGAAGGTTGTTTGCATTTTTATCTCAGAACAAAGCTTTCATTTTTGCAAAGTCATCACATTAAATTGGGACTAGAAGACCATATAAACCAATCTTGGAGTATGCTTTTTCCTCCCACCTTGGAGTGATATTGGAAATCAGAAAAATATGTTTCTTAGATAAGTCTCCATTTGCCTTGGTAAATCAAATCACTTTTAAAGAGGCCAATCCTCTTAACTTACTTGTCGAAAATCAGTCTTAAAAGAGTTGTAAGGGCCCATATGCCCACATGCATGTAATTCTAGGATATTTTTCAATTTTTAGAGTAAGTCACCTAAGGAGTTTAAAAAAATTGTAAGGTCCCACACATGCCCACATGCTCACAACCTAGGACTAGTTTCAATTTTTCTATATTACAAAATTCCTTAGGAAGATAAAGGGTCCAAGTAAGGATTATCATATCCACCATGATAGCTTAGGATTTCCTTTCATTTCCAAGGGTCATTTTGAACAAACTTAGTAAGTTATAAACAAGATAAGTAAAGGACCACCTGATGTCCACCATGATAAAATATTGAATTTAATTTATTAACAACTTTTTTCACCATCACCACTCCTTGCACACACTCCACTCATTAAAAAACCGTTTTTCTAGATACTTGAAACTCTTGTGGGATTCATTTGTTTAGAAAAGGGTATTTGTGCACACTATCATAAAGAATGAAGTTGGTCCATGACCCAAACTTCACATCCCTCTTTCACATTATAAAAACAACCATAATCAACCCACTTTCTAACCTCCACAGGAGGAACACAAAAGAATTTGGTAGTCTAAGTTACAATTTTGGGGATAGGGATCCAAATAAATCCCCATCATCGTTTTCTCATTTGAAACTTAGAAAGTTGTGAATTAGGGTGCCAAAATCCTCCCACTCAATAATTCCTATACCATAAGGTAGGGAGACACCGGTGAAGGGTTGAAGGCCAAGGTCCAATTGTTCTGTGCATGCCTCCTAGGGTCACCCAACCCTTGGAAAGCATCCACCCTGTGACCAATTTGTGAGGCCTAGAAATATAAATGTCGTGATTAATGGAGGTAGCTTAATAGCCCAACTTAGGATTTATGTATAGTGGCGGTTGTGGGCTGCAATCATACCTCAGTCATATATTGAACGATTGTTGGGAAATATCGCCAGTACTTTCAGGATATGCCCCGTTCATCCCTCATTATAATGTATTGTTCGTACCTTCACTAGTTTCTCCTAAAGTGGGTTTTGGCTTCACTGTTGAGATATTTTTTGGAGGTCCAGTGTTATTTGAGAAGAAGGATGTTACGTTGGATAATACATGCGCACTTGTTATTTGATTTTTATTCCCCCATGAGGAGATACAAAAATCCAAAACCACTTTTGAAATTGTCATGATGTATGATTTTCACCACTTGAGTACATGCAGTTTTATGAATACATTGTTTAAATTAATTTAAAAGCAGTTTTTCCTATCATCCCTCACCACTATTTACACAGACCCACTTCTAGAATAAAATCATAGGGGAGCCATAGTATCCTCGTCGTTCTGTATGCTTGAGAAACTTACCCCCAATTTTGGGTTGTGCTCTTAATTTTGCTAAGACATGAGCAGTACCATCACATGCACTAGTTAGTCCTATGGTACTAGGCTCAGGATTACTAGGAGCCACTTTCATTGGAACCAATATCCCAAACAACTCATAAACAAACCCTCCACCACAAAGAGGCGAAGCTCAAAATTTTTCACAAAGTACAAAACTACCAAGGAATCACTTCCTCTCATAACATCGCATGACCCACCCCCATCATGCCTTACTTGGATTCAATCAACATCCTAGTTCTAACCAAACTAACAAATCATCCCATATTGCATGACCCCACCTAGTCGAATATGCCCACAAAACTACCTTCAGACATTCCCAAGTTTGAAGGAAAAGTTGGAGAGGACCCAGCCAAACATGTCATGTTCTTCCACTTGTGGTGTTCTTCCAATAGCATAATGGAATATTCCATTCATTGACGGTTATTTTAGAGAACCCTCACAGGAACTGCAGCCAAATCATACACATATGAGAATTATGGTTCCCATGCAACCTTTGAGTCTTTATCTAGAGCCTTCCTGTCATTTTTTCAACTCCCTGTTTTTCATGACACTGATCTAGAGATTATTTTAGAATGCAAACAAACCACTAATGTTCATATCTCTAACCATATTCATGAGTGGCGTAGATGTCGAATCATATGCAAGGCGAATACCACTCCACAATAAAGACTTGATTGTTTCCTCCAATCACTCATTCCTACCCTTGCCGAAGATGTGGTTACAACCCTTCCCCAAAATGAAGATGAAGCCATCACCAAGGCACAATAGTTTGATCTCATCTACTCCCAATCAAGATATATATACACTATCCTTACAAATTCTCCTCGTCCTATGCCCTTTGGCTAGGACAAACTAGACACATCGCATGATGTTGATGGGTTGATTGGCTCCATGGCTCATATTCATCCACACACACAACATGTACCCACATATGGAACCAATCCATACCTTCCACTGTTAGAAAAACAAGATCTTGGAGCAATAAAATAAAAAAAAAATGTGGAAATAAAACATAGAAGATACACAATACAATAGAGACATAGATATATGTGGTTCACCCAGAGTGGGTTATGTTCACCAAAGAAATTTCCAGGTCCTTCCTTTATTATTATCCATCAAATGAAGGGATACAACCTACAACACACTCGTTGTAACTTCCTTTTCTTTCTCTCATAGTCTCCTCACTCAGAATACAATATTCACAATGATACATAGCTGCAATACATTTCCCTCATAAAAGAGAGTTGCCTTCTATGGAAAAAAACCCTAACATAAATTCTACCATCAGACCTGCGACCTAATAATGAACAGCTCAGATTTACTATGAAATTACAATATACATTTAGAAGGAAATTTTTCCTTCAGGGGATTCTCCCCCAAACCCCCACCAGGGGCCCTTATTTCCCTCAAACCCCGCAGGGGGGTAACTCTCCCTGTACTCCCCTGTGTGGAGGAGTATACATTATTCTAGGGTGTAAAGTCTTCATGGCGTATAGACACAGATGAAAACAAAGACCTATAAATCAGGAAGATAATTAGGCTCCACAACCAACAATATCCCACTTGGAGACTAATCTCAACAACTCCACTGTTGTTGTATATGTTGGACAATGATCCTTCTTGGACCTGGAGAATTTCTCATCTTCACCTTTTGTTATCACTAGGAATCACCCTCAGACTAGAATGAGGATAAGCCCAGTACCCATCAGTTTATACAGTAAATGTAAATGAGTTTTAAGGGGGTCAAATGGATAAGACTCGAGATAATAGCGTTCTAACTCAGAAAATCTGGGTTGGCATGCACAAGCAATTGAGGTCTTGTATCAACTTCAGTTAGTAAGTTGGAGTAAAGGTGAATAGGAGGAAGACTTTGGTGAGAAAGTGTATAGGTCTGTTATGGACATCAGGTCTTCCATCATCTAAAGGAGGAAAAAAATCAAACACAAGATCCTCTTGAATTCAAATTTTCAAGAAAACTGAAAGACATTATAACAACACTATAATCAAACATTCATCACAATACAGTTACAACAATCCATGTGAATCAATCAATCAGTATCAGAGGCAAATAATATGGAAGAATAAAGATGACTTAGATTAATCAAGAAGTCTCAAATCAAGTTACATAACCAGAGAACCAATGTTCTTCATCAAAATATTACAATAAGGGAGCCTAGCTCAACCATCGACCCTTACAAAATATCAAAACTACCTATATATAAGGATAATTGTTGCAACCATCAGGAGTGTGATCAGATTGTTGCATTCAAAGTTTTTCAGTCGACGTCTTCTCTGTCAGATAGTGCAGACAATACTTTGTTGTCAGATGTGAGCTCTTCTATTTGGACCTTCTCTGTCAAATTGTGCATGCAACTCTCTGACAGATGCGAGCTCAAATCCGCCAATCCTTTCTAGCTTTCCATTTATGTGTTGAGACGAGGTCTCAACCATCACTCTCGTTCTCAGTAACTTCCTTCATCGGGATCAGGACGAGGCCTGACACCCATAACTGTTCTTAAACGGTGCCAACGGCTTCTGAGAGTCAATTTTGACGCCTCAAGGTTATGCATATATTCTTTAAAACTTGATGACAAAGATGATTTTGATTCTCCTAATTACTATCCATCATTTGACACCTTTCCCGCGTGTTCAAGAATTAAAAAATCACGATCTGGGCAGAAAGAAGACATTTCTGAACTCTTTTGTGCTTTCACCAACTAATTTCCCTGAATCCACTCCTTTAGCTGGTGAAAAGGAAATATTTCAATGGCTAACTAGCATATTTCCAAACCAATGAGCTGGTGAAAGCACAGATTGTTTAATGAAAACTGCCTTGGGAAAAATCAAATTTCTGAAATGTGGAGATTCTGTTTTACATGCTTGAATAGTCAATTGACATATAGAAATCCTAATATTTCCAATGGTACTTTCAGATCTGTTTTTAGAGCTTGGTAAGGTAGTCAAAAGTCCTCCACAATATGAGGCATCATTTTTCAAACAAATTTCAGAATGAATTATTTGATCGCTAACAGAAATCATGGGCAGAATGACACATGATTTATACCATAATGATCTTGACGATAAACCTCAATTATGCTTGATTCCTATGAAATAGGTTGCAAATTCTAGTGTTAACATTTGGCTCCACAGGGGATGGCATGCTCCCTGTGAGTTGCCAAGAATAAGTAGTTCCAGTGCCTTAGCTATTAGGCTATGGAGTCATGCTCTGAAACATCATACTGAAGAAAATAGGCCAACAAGTACACTATTATAAAAATGAAAGAAAACACACCTTCTACTGAGGGATCTTATTTATGTACAAAACCTAAGGTAACTAAATTTTACAAAATACTAGGTGAAATAAAACTTCCACCATAGAAATTCAAACTATTTGATAACTGAATCCTTCGCTTCACTGAAAATGATACATAAAAGACAAGGGAAGCATGAAAAATGACTAATTTCATTCTTATGATCACCGATATTACCTTCAACTGCTGATAAAAAGATCAAGCCTACATGCTCCAAAGCATTTGAAAAGTGTAACTTTATGTACTCATCGACATGGTCATGAAATTGAAGGCAACGCATGATTAACTTATGAAAGGTTACCTTTATTATTTCAAAGCTACTGACAGCTGGCTTGATGTCCTCTACAGGCACACTTGATTGAATGGCAGTGTTGGTTTCTTATCTGATTGGTATTCTCTACCTGTCTATCTGAGTTATTGACCTAGGGTTCATGTCATTCGGGTTTCCAACAAATCTGCTAAAACTATCGGCCCTTCTGGTAAACCAGAAGGAAACACAGTACACAGAATGCACTACGCAGTCTCACTCGAGATAAATTTAAATGGGTGGTTGTAAGACTTAGGTGTTTACAGCCTAGGATTGAGTATGAGATAGGGGTTTATGACCCAAATCCATGTACTACAATTTGTAAGTGTAATCTACTTATTCCTCATGGATTCATGTGTATATTTCACATGTTATTTCCCAAACAACATAAACATATTCCGTGACAATGTATTAACTCATTCATCAAGCATAATCATTAACTGTTGGAATAAAGTAAAGATATGCATGCATTCATCACATTACACAGATATTAACGTGGTTCACCCCCTCCTAGGCTATGTCCACAAATATTTGGCTCTTGGCTCTTTTATTATGGTAGTTCTACATTTCTGGCATCGCGCGCATACAATTCCCCTCTTAAGGGTAAGATCTATATGAGGCGAACTAGATCGCACTAGGATATACAACCTACGATATAATCCTCAAATATACCTTCCCTTTTTTGTTCTTTTCTCAACAACTTACAAAAATAGTACATAATAGTATTGTATAATGCATCCCTTTGCACATTGCTCTAATGGAATGTTACAAGAACTCGAACCTTCACAAAAACAATAAACTTACTACAAAAAAGCCAAATTCTATATGATACCTACGTATCTATATTTATATCTATCTGAATCTTCATCCATTTACAATGTATTACCAAAACCCTAACCCTACCGACGTTAAGTCTTCCTCCCATGCATGTGTTGTTCTTCCTCCAGCTGTCACTTTCCTTTTGCATGCTTTCTTGCATGCACGCGTGTTGTTCTTTCTCCAACTATTACTTCATTTTTTGCACACTTTCTTTCCCACGATCATCCTTCTTTCCACTTCGTCATGGTGCCAACAAGCCCACAACACTAACATGTGACTCGTCTTGAGTCACCTGAGATTTATGTGCTTCCTCGATCTCCTTGGTGATTATCTAGAACTTTTCCTTCAGTTCTATTACCTTTGTCAGTGCCTGGGTGGTCTTCTCCTTGATGGTTTCTACTACCTGAATTGCCACTTCCTTGCTCAACAATCCTGCACATTCTACCTGGGTATGTTCTATCTTTGTTCTATCTCCTTCTGCCTGTGTGATTACTTCTGCTACCCGTTCCTACAACGGTTCTATTTGAGCTTGATGCTCCTGTTTCTGTGTTTGCGCAGTGATAAGTTCTGCCTGCATCTTCTTCATCTCTTGTGTTCCTTTGACTCGTTCTACGATTAGTATGGTATTCTTTCTCTGCTTGAGTTCTTGGATTGCTACATTGATCCTTTCCTCTTCCTTTTCCCAGTGTTGGACCTATGGATCTTCCTCCAGTCTTGTCCAAAGTTGTGCTGCTTTATCAAACAAGTCAACTGTCATGCTAACCTACTTTTCTATCTCATGTAGATGCATTTTTGCTTCTTGCTTCCTTTTCTCCTTCACTGCTGGTGGAGTTGTTGGTCTGAGCTATTCTAGGAGATTATTGATCTCCTTATGATACTGATCAATTGCCTGCGCAATCTGGTCAATATTTTCTACTGCGGGGAGTCCAATTCCTTGCGCAGTGCTTGGAAGTTTCCCCAAAATTTCTCCCACTCTTCATTCCAGTTCGTTCCTGTGTTCTTTCTCCCCCTGAGTTTTGGATTTGGCCTACTCACAAATTGTTTTCATCACTTCCCGCTTCTTTGTTGCTTATTGTAGCTCGACTATTTTCTTATGTGCCCGAGACTGCATCTCATGGTCGACGCTAACCTGCATTTTGTATAGTGTCCTTGATGGCATCTGCGCCAAGAACAATTGGATGTGATCCAAGTCCTTCAGTGGTGTCTATCCCACAATTTCGTCCATGTGTAGCATGCTAGGTTTGATGTAGATCATTGCATGTGCGTGTGGAATTGGAAGGATTGGGTCTCATTCTTCTACCTCCATTCTTTCTTTGTTTTGTGTTGTCAATGCTTCTATGCCTCTACTGCTACTTTATCTCTGGGCTTCCCCAAGGTTCTTGAGGAGATGTCCCATTTCTACTAGTTCTTTCTTCATTTTATCCCTATGATGTGTTGCATGATCAAAATCTTCTGCTAGGCAATCTTGGACCATTATAGTGATCATCTCTCCATCATCCTCCGTGATCGTATAGTCTAGTGATCCTCATTGTGCCTTCGATTTCTTGCATGCGCCTGCTGCCTTCACAAATGGTCTCTTAGTTCCCCCTGGTTCTTGTATGATGGGGTTTGGGGCGGTCTCTTGCGCTCCCTCATCCTGTTTCTGTTGTCCATTGCTCGGTTGTGTGGTCTCTTTCTTCCCCTTCTGGTTCCCTATCTAATTTGACCCGTCATTTTCCTGAGTCAAATTTCTTTGGCCCATTCTTGGTTTCTTGGGCACTGGGATTTGCAGAGGATGTGTTTCTGCCTATGTAGCCTCTCCTTCTACTATTTGTTCTGGTACTTCCTGGGTAATAGTTGCGACCCCCCATTCATCAGGCCATTCATTGATGATCATATCAATATCACCCTCGGTGATGCAGTAATGCATATGTAGCCATTTTTTATCCATATCCTGCCTTGGTTGTCTCCACATGACTTGTCATGTAGCCCAGAAGTTGGCGATGTCCCCATATCGTGCAACAACCTCTGGTGTTATTCTCCATGATTGGATGATAGCTTCATGTATGTCCCATAGGTATGCTTCGAATACGATTCCATTCTCCCTCTTATGCTTGGTATGTGGCCCGGATCTCAATAAAATATATCTTGATCCCACTGGCTATGGTCTGGTACAAAAGATTGTGTATTCTGGTTCCCGCCATCCCATGAAGGATATGAGGGTGACTAGCCATGAGTAATGAAATTTCATACCTAGGTCCTATGCATATTTGCAGTCCATTTGAAACAAGTTTGATAGGTATGGCGCCCATCTCATGGAGGTGCCTTCTGCGCACTGAGCTGCAACTGCAATGACTCATGCTGGTACTTCATCTTTGCAGCATTTTCTTAGCAATTTGCAAGCTAAGATATTTGTGCCCAATTGTGTAGCTGCATTGTTGACCCATTTGACTATAATGCCTCTTATTCCCTTGGCGGTACCATATTGCTTCTTCATCTCCTCTGATAATGCTTTCTCCTTGGATTTATCATCCAGAATCAACGCGGGATCCATACCCTGGATGGGTAGTCCTGTTATCTATGTGATAAGCTCAACATTTATGGGGATGGGTTTGTCCAGCCATATATCCCCTCCATGCATGACTGCTAACAGATTTTTGATGCATGTCGTCGTGTACTGGCCTCTTCCAAAGTGTGGTAGCTTCAAAAAACCTAAAATTCTTGTTGTGTCCAGTCCAGTTGCCCACTGATGGGGCTGGCTGATCATTTCTCCAAGTTGGTTTACCACTATGTTCTACATAAATACACGTGGCACAAGTTCTAGGTAATTGTTTTCATATGATATGTCATGGTCAGAATACTTGAGCTTCCCGATGTGGCCTAGTAGCTACGGATCTACCTATACACCCTCTGGTATGCATGGTAGCACAATTTCTGTTGTCAGTTTCTTGTGAGGTGAGCTCGGTATATGAACTCTGTCTTCCTATTGTGGTGTCTAGTTCTACGTTCTAGAAACTCCCGGTTGCTCTCCTGTGAGCCAGGCTAGCCAAGCCCAGCTAATTCCAGTGGTCTCCTCTACTAATTGACCTAATCTAGGTGCTTGTGACTCATCTGGTTGCACCGCTGCTTCCAGGTTCTATTCTGTTTTGTTAGCTTCCACGGCTACTTCAATGCTTTCTGGTTGTATTTTCTTCTAGGTTTCTGCTTCTTCGTTTTGAGGCTCCTACATTGCTGCTGGTGTATAATGTTCCAATGCCTCTTCTTGTGGATTCTAAATCTCTTCCAATATTAGTGTAGGGTTTACTGGTGTCTCCTCTGGGGATGGGATTTCATTGATATCGACGATCTCCAGCTGTTGTTGTTTGGTTTTTTCCAGCGGTCCTCATGACCTAGTTTAAACTCTGGTCGATCTGGATGTCTAGCCTAGTTCTGATAGCTTCGATGGTGCCATAGTGGTGACTATCTAACAATTTCTAATTTCGAGTGGTTTCGGTGAGGTTTGTGGTCTCTCTCTGTTCATTCTGGCTGCTATTTCTCTCTCTCTGTTCTTCTTTCGCAAATAGACTAGTTGATTTCGTGCTCGCGTGTTGTATGGGCTTGTCATGAAACTTGTCGAGGACACTTCCTCCATTATGTGATTAATGCACCATAACTGTGGATTCAATGCATCTGCGACAGTTTCTTACCTGCCATTACACCTGCTTTTCCATCTCCAGTTGGCACATTTAATGTGATGTCCCATTGGCCCTTGTCGTGCTTTAATTCTGCCTTGTGCTGCCCTGTCAACCTGCTTTCGTCGACTTTCCTTTTCCCACTTGTTTCCCTTTTTGATATGACTGTTGTCCTTTCCTTTGATGAATTCATGTTTCAAATGGTTATGTGGCCTTTCTATCTCTGGGATGCTGTGCACTTTTTAGTTTTGTTTCCTTTTTGTTCTCTTTTTTTTTTTTTTTTAACAGCACGATGGGAGGTTGACTGTCCTTGTATAGATTCAATTGACTCCCATTGATCATTCCTATGAGGTCTGTTCCTGTTAAGTATCTTAACTTTACATCTCCTCCATTTGTTACCTATTTTACCTCGTATGGTCCTAGCCAATGTATTCTAAGCTTCTCTAGGTGCTGAAACAATTTGTTGTCGTACAACAATACTAGATCTCCTTCCTTAAACGTTTTTTTCTTGATGTGTCAGTCATGCAAAGCTTTGTCTCTTGCTTTTTGCACTTGTTGGTGGAATCCTGCCAAGATTCGGTCTTCCTCCATTAATATTAATTGATTCAATATTTCTTGTACTGCACCTCATTCTGTCATTTGTGTGATAGCTACTACACGTAGCTGGGTATTAAAAATTCTAATGGCATTACTACTTCTTGGTCGTAGACTAGTTTGAATGGTGTGTGCCCTGTCAATGTTTTCCATGTAGTCCTATACACCCATATATTGCTGGTACTTTGAGGTCCCAATCATCTCTGTTGACGTTACATATCTTTTTCAGTGCATTCTCTAGAATTTTGTTGAAATCTTCTACTGTGCCATTTTCCCATGGATGATATGGTGTGATTTTCTAGTGATGAAATTCAAACTCCTCAAGCATCTTGCGGATGGTGTTGTTTATGAATTGTGTGCCTTGGTCACTCATCAAAACTCTTGGGCAACCAAATCTAGTGATTACATGTTCAAACAAGAATAGTGTAGTTGTCTCTACGCTACAATATTTTACTAGTGCGACTTTCGCCCATCTTGTTCAGTATTTCGTTGCGATGATAATGCATCTTTCCCCTGTTCTTTTGGTTGGTGGGTTAATTGGTCCCACTAAGTCTATTGCCCATTTATCAAATTCCTATAATGTCACTTGCGGTTGTAGTGGCATCTTGTCCCTTCTGTTGGGTTTTCCTAACCTTTGATAGACATCACATTGTTGACAGTACTCTTTCGATTCTTTGTGGATTGTTGGCCACCATAATCATTCGCGGAGTACCTTCTGCATGGTATATTTTCTTGCATAATTCCCTCCTTCCAGTCCATCGTGGGCTTCTGCTATAACTCTTGGTCATTCGTGGTCTAATACATATCTTCCTAAGATTCTATCTGCACCCATATTGTATAGATGTCCTGCAATCAGTTGATAGTCAGCAGCACGGACTACTAGGTTCTTCTTTTATGTGGTGGTATATTCATGTGGTGTGGTAACTGTGCTCAAGTACTAGATGATTTTTGTGAAGTATTCATCAACAATTTGTACTGAGAATAATTTTGCATCCAAAAATTTGTCTTCTAAGTTCGTGGGTTCTTCTCCATTTGTGACCCTTGATAGGTGGTCAGGTCCTGCATTCAGTTTTCCTGGTTTAACTATTACCTCAAAGTCAAATTCTCGAAACAACAATAACCATCGATAGATTATCCCCTCCAACACTGGCTTGTTGACTAGGTATTTCAGGGTTGAGTGATATGTAAACATATTAAAGTGTTTTCCCAATAGGTTATGTCTAAACTATTGCAGCGCGTAAACCATAGCTAGGCCTTCTCTTTCTATCATGTTGTAGTTTTGTTCTGAGTCCGATAATTTTCTTCTTGCGAATGCTATCGGGTGATCCAAGTCTCCCACTCCTAGTTGTGCTAAGATATCTCCAAGTTCTATCACTGATGCATCTACATGCACATGGAATGTCTTTTCCCAGTCTGGAAATACTAATATCGGTGCAGTAACCATATTGTCCTTCAAGGTATCCAAACCGTGTTGACACTCGTCATTCCATTGGTTATTTATATCTTTCATTAACAAATTTTCCATCGGTGTTGTGATTTTCACATATCCTTTGATAAATTTCCTGTAGTATCATGTGTTTCCTAACGTTGCTCTTAGCTGGCGGACTATTTTTGGTGTTGGTAAGTTAAAAATGACTGTGATCTTTGCTGGATCCACTAGCAAGCCTTGTTTTCATACTATATGGCCCAATAGTATCCCAAACGGTGTTCCAAATATGCATTTCTTGATATTCAATGATATCTGGCACTTTCTACATCTCTCTAGAATCAGTCATAAAAATTCCACATGGTGTTTTAATAGACTATAAACTGTCCAATCGTCCAGGTATACTTCGAGAAACTAGTGGATGAAATCCTTAAAATATGTGATGACCACTCTCGAGAATATTGTGGGTGCATTCTTCAGTCCGAACGACATGACTATGTACTGATAAGGTCCCCATTCTGTCACAAATGTGGTCTTGTGTCTATCCTCTTGTGCTATCTTAATCTGATGGTAACCTAAAAATCCATCGGTGAATGAGTAAGCTTCGTGGCCCCCCACATTCTCTAGCACTTCATCTGTGAATGGTGTAGAGAATGGGTCATGTAGGCATGCATCGTTCAACTTCCTCAAGTTGACGCGTATCCTGATCCCCCTTCCTTGTTTCTTTTCCTATACTACCATCGGTCTTATCCATTCTGATTCCTCGACTAGTTCGATGATGTCGACTTTGAGCACCCTATAGATCTCATCATTAAATTTATGTTTATATATGGGATTCAGTCTGTAGGGTCATTGTTTGATGGGTCTCACATTGGATCTGAGTGGTATCTTCATTTCTCTTAATTCTCCGGCTGTACCCTTCATCTCTATGAGTGTTGTGGGAAAAAGGTCGTTATATTCATGCAACAATTCTATGATACTTTCTATTGTCTACTCATCCCAGTAATCTCCAATGTTGGCCATCTTGGGATGCTCAGCAATCCCAATGTTAACCTTCTTTATCTTGATTAGCATAGAAATGACTTCTAATTCTATGGGTGGTCCTTCCACATCTCTTTCGCCTTCCACTTCTTCAATCTGAATATCATGCAGATTATCTTCATCTAGTGCTTCCTCCTATACATGGTAACATGACAGTAGTGCCTTGACTTTCTACTTATTCCATTGTTGTTCTTCTATGATAAGTTCTATGTCTGGTTCTTTAATGAATATGACACCTCATATCTGTTTTAGGGCCGCATCTATGTTGGGGTTCTCATGCTCGAATGAGAAAGTGACTGTAAAGTTCTATTGGAGTGTCGTCCATGTCCTGGTTCCTTTGCGCAATTCCTGGTCTATATACCAGTTTGATGGTATACCCTCTAAAGTATGAATGAAGTGATGAGGCCATTCCTCTGGCGGTGTCATTTTCCACATTGTTTTACACTCCTCCAAGTGTTCCGTTGGTGTCCCTAGTCCGTCATATGTCTACTATTTTTTATATGTTTATTCCGCGTCAAACCATATGTGTAGTAATCGATTACATTGATACCAGTCTGTAATGGTCTCCTTGTGTGTGCTCCACCATCTTGCAGGTGTGGCCTCTAGTGCTAAATCCAGTGCTAGTAGTCTCTGGTTCTCTAATACTTCATATTTATATTGTGTTAAGAAGGTTTCCAAATCATTTAGTCCATGGAAACTGGGTGGATATCTAATTTCTATGCCTACCCACCTTACTGCATGGTTTATTCTTTTACATCTTCTCATCGATACTTCGTGTAGTCTCTGCTGCAAGTTTTCTAACCTGGTATCTGAGTCTGTTGTGCATGAAGTAATGCTCCGCCAACTGAGTACCCCATATGCAGTTGGGTTTATGTAATCCTCATCACGCAAAGTTGTTCTATACAACTGGTCGATCTCTTCTAAGTCCAGGCAAGTGGGTTCTACAAACCTCTCCCCTTCTAATGGGTCTAGTGGTGCTATAACCCTATAGTCTCTAGACTCAAATGTCATTTTCCCAGTTTTCAAATTAATTATGGAATGGTTATCAAACGCCCAATCCAGACCAAGTAGTGTTGGGTAAGGTTTTGTGCCATCTAATATTTCGATGATTTCGAAGTCTTCTTTAGTGCACACTCCATCCAGATCTATTGTCACTCCTTTCAACCTACCTATTGGTAGGACTCTATGTTGATTTGCTAGTTTTAGTTGAACGGTTGAGTATCCTAATGTTGGTTCTCCCATGCAATGCCATGTGGTCTTTGGTAGCACATTCACTTTAGAACCCAGGTCTAGTATAATATCTCCCATATTGAAATCCCCAATGTTAGCATTTAGTCTAAATTCCCTACTTTTTCTTCTTCTTTTGTGTAGATGATTGATGTTTTTTAGTTCTAGATTTTGTAATATTTCTATGATTGATGCTACATTTCTCTAGGATGTTTTGTAATATTTTCATAGATGAATAATCACTTAACACTTTTAAGCATGATTGCAAAAAGTCTTTGATGGTACTTGTCCTTGGGTTGTATTCTGACAGTATGGTCCAGTGATGGCAACATCTCATATTCCGGAGCTTCCTTTCTTTGTTGTGCAGTCAACATTATGTCCTCCTTCTGAAATTAATGTCGGGATTCTTTAAATATCTCCTTTTCCTTTTGCGCATCAAACTGATTCTTGGGGTCATTGTTCTTCTTTACCCATTGGTTCTGCACTGATTCCTATCGAACTGCATCATTTCCTGTTTCCATTCCTCCCCAGGTGACTATGTTGATGTTTTGTCTGTCATCCCTTGCTTCAGCTAAAATCCACTGGACATTTTGATTGTTCTAGTTCCTTTTTTCCTGAATCTTTACTAGTAATTTTGGACATTCCTCTGTATCGTGGTCCGACATGTGACAATACATAGAAGTCCCTAGTGGCAATGGGCATTCCCTTTCATAATTTCCTAGTTGTTGGAAATTGTGACATGTGACTGGTCCTCTACCATGTCTGAAACCTCCTCTGGCTCATCCTGCTCCTTTGTAGCTTGTGTTATCCCCTCTTGGCACATTATAATATGGTGCCTGATGATACTGTGCCTTATTGTACTGGGGTTGTGTCAGGTTGTACTATGGTTGTGCATTATTGTAGGGTTGTTGCGCAGTGTTGTATGGGGATGGGGCTGGATTGAATTGTGGTGTTGCGTGCCTAGTCATCATTTCGGTCGGTACCCTATGTTTACACCCAATTCGTCACTAGGTGAGCAAATTAAAAGTGTTTACATGCCCAGTTGGGCTCTGCTAGGCATGACAGCTGTAAAAGGAAAGGTTAGAAAGAAAAACAACAAAGTTATAAACAAGAATTAAACTAAAACAAATAAAAACTAAAAGCATATGAGAAAATGGAAAATAGAGACAAATGGACCAATATCAC
Source organism: Picea glauca (assembly GCA_000966675.3). Lineage (NCBI taxonomy): Eukaryota > Viridiplantae > Streptophyta > Pinopsida > Pinales > Pinaceae > Picea > Picea glauca. Next base: position 89,451 of record JZKD02S1672809.1, read on the forward strand.
CAATGTATAAGCTGATCTATTGATGAAATCCAAAGGCACAAA